>JBCFXI010000567.1:15830-139217 GCA_038496175.1 Ampulex compressa | reverse complement strand
CCGCTTTACTATAGAGATCTAGATACTTCACGAGAATCCATGCATACCGAATGGAAGATTAGATTACCCACGATTAGAACCCGGATTTTCCAGACAAATGCCCCGGTCTCCGTTTCTTACACCGCTCCGTGTCTCTGGCTGCTCATCCGCGCTTACCGGAAGTAAAACCCGGATCTCCGCTCGCGCTCCTTCCAATCGAAACGATCAAAGTCCGACTCGAAGGAGGGGGAGGATGATCTTCCAGGCAATTTTAGGGGTAAAATTGGACGGAATTAGGCGCCGATTCGGCGGGGCGCACTCGAGGCGGTCTTGTCCTCGCCAGATGCGAGCGCAAGCCGCGCTTCAGCTGCAGCTTACGCCTTGACAAATTACGGGCGATGTTGGTAGACGTTGTTTAGCGCTGGGCGAAAGATACGTATCCAACGTGGGCGATCCATTCCTATGGCGGCCAACCTGCCGGGATATTAATCTCTTCCCGGGACACACGGCGCCAAATGGTATCCCTCTAATTGTACCGTAACGCTGTCCCTCCTGGAATTTTCGAGAAACAAATGCGAGCCAGGAACGGTT
Organism: Ampulex compressa; assembly: GCA_038496175.1. NCBI lineage: Eukaryota > Metazoa > Arthropoda > Insecta > Hymenoptera > Ampulicidae > Ampulex > Ampulex compressa. The sequence goes on along the minus strand of JBCFXI010000567.1, from coordinate 138,647 downwards.
GGCAGCTGCCTCATACGCGGACTCCTTGCTTATCCCCCAGGATGGGCGAGGGCGAAGTTACTTCGACCGTCGACACAACCGAGATCCCGTGATTTATTGCCGCGATAGCTGAACTGCTAATCCGTGCGATGCGAGTAGATTCCTCGTCGAGTAACTTCACTCGTCTTGAGCGCTGTTTAAGGTGGCGAAGACCCTGCTCGTGAATGGCTCTTTATTTGCTCCTCGAGTCTCCATATATCAAACGTGCACCGGGGTTTATTACCTATGGAATATGTCTGCGAGTGGTTCTGGAAGAGGTTGCACTGTTCGTATTTAATAAGCTTGCTGTAACTGAATTTTGTCGCGTTTATCGAAGGGGAAGGATGCTCTGCTGGAGAAGAGTTATGCGTAATAGTATGATAATACTATATAATAATGTAATAAGAGTGATAGCACTAATACTCGATTCCAGCTACTGCAGACATTTGAGAGAGATAATAAAAATGGGCAATCAACGCGGCTGCTTTCCGCGGGGAGAATTCATTAGCGCCTTGATTTTAGATAGTAAACTGCTCATTACCTCTTTTTAGCCCTGGCTTTTCGCCCAATTTTTTCACTTCCCAGACCTTTAGTCGCACCCGAAATTTTTACCATTTCGACTATACGCCGAGCTAGGAGAGAGTCAGGATACGGCGAGTTGGCGAGTACTCGGATGAAATTTTACACCAAAGTGCATGATGGGTTAAAAGTTATGGCAGTTCCGGCATAACCGTCAGAAATTGCGCTCAGAAGCCCGACGTGAGGCGCGGTTACGACGGACGTTTATGCGTTAATATCGCGCGCCAGGGCGTGCTTCCTGCTTTGTCATTTTTAGCATTCTTCGTCGTGGTTTAGCCGGGCTCATCTCTATTTTCCTTGGAATTTTCGGATTTCCCGGAGCGACTCGGTGGCTTGTCCGCGTTTATTCTCCGGGGAATAACCCAAAAATCCGGTTGCCCCAACAAACGGCTAATTATTCCCCGGGCCGGTGCAAACCAAAACCCGCGATTTATCTCCGCATGGAAGGAAAAAAATATCGGACATTTCGAAAGCGGAGTATTTACGCCCTGGAAAAGCATTCTGCTAAAATTGTTTCGGTCGCGCCAGAATTACCGTCGAATTATTGCCGGGATTGCGGACGGTCAAATTCCGCCGAATATTCCGCGATTGCTTTCCGGCATCGGGCTCGAAAAATCCTTCGCTTCACTCCTCGAGGATCCCAGCTCCAGGTGATTTAGGTCGCTCAATGTCGCCCTCAAAATCTCGTAATTCATTCTTCAGTCTCGAAGCTCCGCACGTTTCGTTGATCTTCGTCCCGCAAATTCTCCGGGGGTATCTTTAAACATGCAGATTTCCCGTAGACATGCAAATATTCCGACGAGTCCCTCCCGATGCGCATGCGCCTCGCGATTTTTCCGTAAGGGGGATGCGCGACTCGTTAATGTTATCCCTCTTTTCCGTTTTTTTCCTTTCCACACAGGCATACGTAATTTCGCGCGAAACGAGGACTCGCGCTTTTCCGCTCTCATCGAATAACCGCTTCGAGTTTCTCACCGAGAGTGGACGCGGCGTTTCGAAATGTTTTTCTCTTTCTTGCGCGACGCTTCTACCTTCGTTTCGTCGAGAAACGACCGGGGAACGTCTCCGCGAGCGCGAAACAGCGAGAGGCGCGACGCTTTACAAATGCGCGCGAGAGCGAGAGAGCGATCTGCGGCCGAGAAGAATAATCTCGACCCTTAAACGGGCGCGCATCATTTTTCTCGAAACGATGAGGCGCGCCTCGCGCCGCTTTACGCCGAAGGTAAACTCTCCGATCCCACGACCTTCACCCCAAGCGCGTTTCTGTATTTCGACGAGGCGCCAACCGGCAAATATTCTCACGGCCGCCAGAGATCGACCGTGAAACGCGATGCACGAACGCGGGAGAAAAACCCGGGGCAACCAAAGATCGAGGAGGATAGTACAAGGTGTCCTAAAAAAATGTACTCGCTCTCTATCTTAAACGAGTAAACTAGACCAGGGGAGGGTAACAATATTTTCAACAATACCACTGAATTTCCTTCGACTTTCCCCATTAGAGACTCATATCCACGTTATCGAACACTCAAATATAAACTAACTGTACGCAGAATACCCAACCAAGCGGCGAGTCCCATACTTTTGGGACGGCCCTGTATTTCTCTCGAACGCGCATAGAAAATCTCGGAGCGGGGAAACTCGAATTCGGGTATTTCCATCGAACGGACATAACCGGGGCTCCTCGCGGGCGACCGAACGCGGCACAATTTTCGTCCCCGACGCTCGTACGTTTATTTCGACGTCGAAATAACCGGAGGATATTTCTACGAGACAAGGCGATTCCCTCCTCGAAAGGAGAAAGGTACGCCGAGGAAAAAAACAAGGGGAGGGGCAGGAGGAGGAGGAGAAGGAGGAGGCAGGGGGTGGTTGAGCGAAATGAAAATACGCGAAGGAACGACCGGTGAAAAAGAGCGCGGCGATGCTTCGAGGTGGAGAGCGGAGAAAAAAAGGGGGGAAAAAAAGAAGGAAAATCCGCTGTGGTGCACCGAGTCGGCGGTGGTGCTTTTTAAGAAAAAAAAAAAGGAAAAAAAACGTAGGAGATAAAAGGAAGGGGCGGAGGGGGAGGGGTGGAGGTCGTCGAGGTGGGGGGGAGGAGGAGGAGTGCAATGGGGAGGAACACGGCGTGCGGATGTATGGCGCTCCCTCGAAAGGCCGAATATGCAAAATACGGCGAAACGAGGTGAGCGCAGGGCGGGACGCGGCTCCGCCGATGATAATAATATGCACCCCGGAAAATTACATCCTCGTTATTTCCGAGCGCCCGCGCGCTTTGAAGCAGGTGGTCGAGATAATGCAACCGTTGAAGGGAGAAACGGCGCGAAAAACCAAAGTGGCAAAGAGCTGGAAAATGAGGTGAATGTCGTGCTTTTATCACTCGCCAAGGGGGAGGCGAAAACACGGCTCCGCCCCCTTCCCCCCTCCTCCTCCGATTTCGGACCACCTTCCCGACTGTCCGCTGTCTCTCGCCAGCGTCCACTCGCTCTCGAATATCACATAAATACAAACGAGCGGGCCTACTGATCCTATTTCACAGAGCAGAAAAACCAACGTTTCACCAGCGACTCCTCGAACTTAGCCCCTCGCAAGGCCACAACCCGACGGCGCTATCAGGCTCCACTCGACTTAATAGACAGAGTGACTTAAGATGTAAAATACCGCGGCGTTCCTTCGTTAAGCGCCTTAAGTGGAAGGTAAATTGTGGCCATTAACGGCGACCCGAAGCGTATAGAAGTAATCCCGCTATAAAAGTGTCCCGTACCGTTCGCGTGCAAAACACACCGTCGACGTGTCGGTAAAAGGAGGCGGCAGAGGGGAAGGAGGTGAGGAGCCTCTCATTTGCCGCCATTTAAAAATGACAGGCGGATAGGCAAACGGTTTTACCCGCACTTTCTCCCTGTTCTTCTTCTTCCTCTTCTCCTTCTTCCTTTTCTTCCCTTTTTCACCCTTCCGGACGATCCTTCGTCGTGCCTCTCGGACCTTGCGTTAAATTAAAAAGCGGCATTAAGCGCGCGGCGGTCGCGGACAGGAAGATTCCGGAGGAATGGAAAGGAATGCGGCTGCGCGAGGGGGGAGGGGAGGGGGAAGGGGGAGTGGAGGGGGAAGGGGGGCGTTAATGGACCATAAGGTTAATGGTCGGCCGCGTTCCGACTTCCAGCGGCAATTTCTGCCGGTTCCGTTCTCCGCGAATCGCGCCTTTCGATCGGATTGCGAATCGAAGAAACGGGCCGCGCTTATTAAACCTTTCAGGGTCATTGGAGGATCGAAGGTAACGATCGCGGTTTTGGTCCGAATGTACGGGGCGCTATCGAGGGAATGAAGCTCTCGCTTAAAAGGTTATCTTTATTGCTTTCCTAGTTAGTTTTACGTGCTGAATATAGTGTTCGATATTGTTGATTATATTGAATTACGCCATCTTTGCGGATTACTTGCGATTATGAATTCACTTCTTTCCGATTTGTTCGTTCGTGGTATCGCGCTCGGTTGTCGTTCGCGTTTCGTTTTCGATGCAAGCTTGGATATTCCCGTCGCACTTGCGCTGCTGCTCTGTGGAATGTGGTTGGAAATAAATTGTTTACCGCGTTCTCGATTAATGAATGGATCGCATGTTTGTTTGTCATGAATCGTAGCGGCGTCGCGCGTGATGAATTATTTTTGATCCAATAAAGCGGCAAGTAAATTAATTGTGCGCGGCATGGGGCTCGTGCTTTGCATGCGTATGCAACTTAGAAATGCTTGGTGCACACCGATAAATCGTTGCTTGTATCTGGAAAAATTCAAGATGGAAGAAAGCAACGGTTCGTACAACTATGGATATCTAGTATGGTAAGAAACCCAGGATCTCTCGAGTATGAAGAGGCTTCGAATGGAGAAAATCTCCTGCGCAACTTCTAACGAAGTGTCGAACTAAAAAAATCGTCTCTTCGCACTTTAGTATCTTTGGCAAGCGATACGGTGGTTGCTTCTGTTTTTTAAGCAAACATCTCGGGTACCGCTTAAAAACCTCGCGTACCGCATACATTGCTCGCGAATAACGCGTGTTTGTACGGGTAATCCTGGCGTTCACCGATCGAAAATGTTTAACAACCTTGATACTCACTTCTGGTTATTTTATTTGCAATGGCCGTGCGCCGGGCCCTCAAAGAGTTAATTCGAACGGCTATTTCCGACTTGTTCGTTCATGGAAACAGATTGAAAATTAACCGAAACACGGATAATTACGGAAGAGAAACGTTGATTAAATGATTTTAGGTAAAACGAGCACTGTTTGATACCTCGCTATAACGTCGATTGCATCGCAAATTTTCAATGAACAAACTTTGACCCGCGAGGGGCTTTGATGGCGTGGATGGAAGCCGGGTTATTCGAGAGAAAGATTCCAGTTTGAATTACATGCATGGACTTTGGATTTTATTACGCGTTATGCACCAGATTGTTTAGAGGCTCCGGAACCTGTGAAATAATCTATAACGATTCAAACGGAAGATTAACTTGCTTTGCCAAAAATCCGATCGATTCATAAATTTAACACCAAGACGCCACTTTTTGATCATACTTTGATCGTACCACGTATGTCGTGATAAAAAGAAAAGCAAAAAAGACTATCAATAGATCGTAAACGAATGAAAGTCAATGCAACAACACGACAATGACAAGAAATCTCAAAGGAAGCACCGTCGCGAAGGTGTGAGATTTTTCTAAAGAATAATCAATCACGCTGACTCGTTCGATAGTTTGAGAATTAAAAAAGTTCCGGTATCAAAGCGTTCCGGTGTTGAAAAAATCTTTCATAAGTCGAAGACATCGATCGAGCAAAGAGAGAAGTTTGCTAAGCTAATTCAAACGTTCCTTTTCCGGCGATTCATACGCGCCGACCAGAGTGGATTCTGGCCATTAAGACTGGCCGTGAGAAAGCTCGCGTGACAATGATTTATAGACTTATGACTTTCTACAAATTTCGCGGGCAAACTGGGAAACTAACCGTGAGTATTAATCGGCGCCTGACGCGGCAGGCAGGAAGGAATTCCCCACCGAATCCTATTACACGAATCGTCCAGGCAGTTTTTCGAAGCCGGCACGTTAATGGGACTTAAGCGAAATTGTTGGTGATATTTCATCTCTCCTTGGTAATTTGTGCCAGGCCCGCCGCAGCACGGTTATTAATCCTTTCGTTATAAGCGTCGAGCGTTATCGACGGTTGCCAATCCTGTCTACGGTCGACTACGGTTGACGAATATCACTATGTTACGGTCGAATATTGGATTTCGGAGCACACGCGAGGTACATCTTTTCGATACCCATTGTACACTGTACCATCGTCGATGCTCGAGGGCATCGGGTGTCAATTGTATTTTCTGCAAATTTTATATAATAAAAATTGGCATGGCTATACGACATGATTTGACTTCGCTTTTTTTTTCTCTAGACAAGAAAATATCAATTTGAAATGATCATATACCAGCGTCAATACACTTTTTATAGGGCGGGTCATTTAAAAGTTTGTTTCCAAAAACGCTATAAAATGAGTCAACATCGATATTTAAAACAAATTGTTTTTTTTTATCATGAAGGCTGGAGTCTCCGATTTAAGAATCTTCAGACTAAGCAGCTGTGTGCCATATCCTATAATTTAAAAACAAACCAGTAGACGGCCACCCTATACATGGCCTGCCATGTGCACTCCCATATCTAGATATAACGGTTGAGGCAAAAGTGTGTAAAAAAAATCGAGCCATTGGGAGTCTAAAGCGCGTCACCTTTTTCTCTCCCACAGTCTTTTCACGATCAAGTATTTCAAAGTGTACGACCACTCGAATGCGATGCGGTTAGTCTGGCGCGAGAGGGAGGGAATTTTTTGGAGCACCAACGTACCGAGGCTCGTTACTGTCCACGAGAACGTTGGATGCACGGCGATCCGTAACTGATCATATTTCCCCGGATATCCGCCCTCCCTGGATTCCTTTACATTCTTCGACGAAGCGGAAGGATGCCCGGCGGTCGATGGAAACGAGTTTTCTCGAGAAACTGTCCGCTCCACCCGCCGGGAGCTTTTAGCCGCTGAGAAACTTCGCGGATCCTGAACATAATGAGGGGCATCTTATTTCTTGCCCCGGTATAAATAGAATCTTCTCGGATGAGTCTTAAACACTGGTTTCGGGTTTGGCTTGCCCCAACTTACTTTCGCCCCATACCCACGTTAATGCGAGCCGGTTATTTAGATAGTTACGTAAGCCGACGAGAAGCCAGATTGGAGGGGAAAACTGGCGGGGAATTGTCGATAAACCGAAGTCGAAGTCCAACCGTGCTTGTTTGCTTTTCAGACGAGATTTTTCCCCACGCCCGGGAGAATACAATTTTTCACGGCTGAGACCTTCGCGTCTGGTAATTGGAGAGTGTAAACGATTTGCTTTTGCCAATATTGGCGTTTTTAAATTGTTTTTTTTTTCTTTTTTTTTCTATTAAGAAGGGTATCGGAAAAACGAATGTGTTGGAAATTGTCGGGATTCTTCATTTGGCTTCGCCGCATGCTCGTGAATATTCCGTAACCGTGTTTCAGAGCTATCGGGGGAAAATAAAATGGAGGCTGATGGAATGAGTGAAATATAAAGGCAATATAGTATGCACGCGTGACTATCGTAGTTTAGCAAAATACATTTTTCCCCGGGGAATCTTAAATATTAATGGTTTTGGGGTCGCTTTATCTAAGTTTGCCTCGCGCATATGCGTTAATCCAAGCCGGTCGTTTGTAAACCGCAAGAAAGCTTCGGGCAATTATTCATTTTTTATCGCGGTAATTTGTGCCAGATATCCAGCGAGACGTGACGCCCTACGCGGCTCTAACCCTTTGCACACTTTCAAGGGCGCCAAAGGGGCGCCATTGAAAGTTTCTTATAAAACTGCCTCGTTATTATCCCTCGTGTACATTAAGATATTACCATGGCCATAATAATATCTTAAATTATGTAGACGCCTATTATATTCGAGTTATAAGCTATCTCAATGCTTACGATGTATATATATGTATCGCCCAACTGGCTGGAGCAGGGCTAACAAAGGCATACCAACTCATCAAAGGGCGCTTTATCGGCGGAAAAACATTTCTAGAGAGCAAAACTGCGAGAAATAAACAGAGGAGCGATCGTTCGCGATATTGGCGGTTGCCTCAAAATTATCCCCCGTAAAATATCATTAAAGCCGACAATGGCAATACGTTCCTCGCGTCAGTCGTATCGGGATACGCAAATGCGTGTACAATGTTATCAATTAACGGCCAGGCAGCGAATTTCGGTGCGATTTACCGCCTTCGGAATTTTCGGACGAGCTAACGCTGGCTTAGGAACCACGGCTCCGTACTAACGACGTTAATGGGCGTTAAACCTAATGGAAGGGGCTAATTATAACGACGCGACGTGTTATATTTTGCCGTCGTTCTCCTTCTGGCCGGGATATGGCGGTTACACCGGTGCCATAAACTGGGAACGTAATGGCGCCCCATGCTCCGGCTAAACGTTGCACTGCGACACACCTGTGGGCTCTGGCTCGACGCATTGCGCCCCTTCTTTTATTTATTTATCCGTAACGAGCTTAGCCAAATTTGATTCATCCTTCCGCACAGCGCTCCCGCTTCTCTCGCTCTTCTTTTTTTTTTTCTCGTCTCTTTCTTTCTCTCTATCTTTACTGCCTCGCCACTTTCTGTCCCCCCCCTCTCTCTCTAATTAACTCACTCGGTCACTCGGTCCTCGCTTACTTGTCCACTCATTCGCGTGTTCGCTTACTCATTCATTCGTTTACTCGTTCACTCATCCCTCGTTCATTCGTTTTCTCTTTTTTTTTTGCGTTTTTCTCACTTTTATTTTTCGATGTCTCCCTTTCGATGTCATTCTTTTCGTCGATGTTGATATATTCCTTTGATTCTACGGATTTTTCGTCGAGCTCGTGATCAGGGGTTTCGAGAGTTCGCTAGTCGATTCTAGTGGTCGATGCTTATTTGCGTTGACGCCCGTATTTGCGGGATCTGCGGGAGGAAGATACGAGAATTCGGTCGGCGGCTTCCTATTTTTTGACCCTCGATGCCGTCGTCTGCTTTTGGCCGAATGCTTCCGGTGAACCGCTCGCGTCGTTTGCCAGCGGTTTGTCAGTCCCCCTGCGTTAATCTCGGTTCAAGGCCTCGACATTTTCAAACGACCATGGGGAATGGTCGTGGATTATTTTGGTCACTCTGAGAATATGCTTGCTTTACTATTGTACTTAAATTTTCCGCGAAACCTGAGAAAAAGTGGGTCGTATTACATGTTAATAGTTTGCCAAGGTAAAAGCTTTTAACGGAGGCAAAGATGCGCCGATGGTCGCGGCAGTGATGTTGATCGATCACTGTATCATGAATCTCGCGTAGAGTAATCGAAAGTCTAGAATGTTATAAGAAATATTCAGTATGGAAATCTAAAAGTGCAACGCAATTTTTAAGCTTCGTACAGTTTGCTGTAAACACAATCGCTGATTTTAGCACACTTGAAAAATGGGCAGGAATAATATCACTGTTTGTTAAAGTAAGTAAACTTCGATGTTTGAATCGCAAAAGTATTTAAAAACACTCGCGATTGGTCCTTTTAAATCCAAACGCGTGTACCGATGATTCGTGGACAATCATATCCCGCAATTCGCCAGATTTGAATAAACGTCATCATTTAATAAAGCAAAGGGACGGTCGCTTCGAGGAATATCCGTTAATCAGGTAACGTCTATTTTGCATTCCAGGGCTGTCGTTCATCATCGACAAACGAACTCCAGAATCAGCCATATAATCAGGAGTTACATTAATTGAAGTACATACATTCGCGCATACATCGTGCGTTCAGCGTAAATCAGCGCGGCGTCCGGTGCCCAATCAGACGCACCTCGTGCGCCCTATTAATTACTAAGTCTGCTAAGGCCCATTAACCCACACGGCAGCTCCCTGATACACGCACTTTAGCACAAATTGGCAACGAAATCGATCGGACTAAAAATAACTCAAATACACAACCGTGACGCGCACGCGACATTCGTTTCCCACGACGCCTGCACTGTAGATTTAAAATCATTGAAAATAATTTCAAGGATCGATGGTAAAAATCGTAGAGCGACTTGGAGATTGCGTTGCAAATACGAATTCTTGGCAAGGCGAACGTCAAGATCGTATTTACCTTGAGCTCTACATCGAAGGATAAAAGCGAGGAAAGGAGGAGTTAAGGAGTTTCGCTCTTGACACTGGAGAAACGGTGTCTAATTGCATCGATCCTAATTCCCGATCTCGCGCGTAGTTTCTTCATGGATCTTTCAGTTCGGAGTAACGAGGTCGGCGGTGCTTCCATTGCCGGGGAAAAAGTGTGTCGCGAAACAACGTTAGCCACGAGCTCTTCGTGGTCTGGCGTTACGTTCCGGCTAAGAACAAAGTTCCTCGCGATCTCCCGGCCGGACTATCGCTCCGTCACGCTTTAAGGGCGGAGGATTACCTCGCGTCCTTCCCGGATATGACTTTGGCGCCCCAGTTTTTCGAAGGTATCAATATGCATTTATCGCAAAGTCCGGCATTATGCATTCTACGGAGCCTTCGCGAAAAACGACACTCGATCGCTGGCGCGGAACCGAAAAGGTACTTGACCCCGCGCCTTTATCGATGGCCCTCTATTAATAACGAAGTCATTTTTAAAACGATATCCCAGATTTGTATAAAAGGAGGGTGAGATCGGTCGTACCTAAGGTCGATTATGAGAAGGATGCTCTGGTGTTCCGTGGAGTATAAAAATGAATGGAACATCTTGCCGTGTAGAAAGCAACGTTTACGTTTATCATTCTACAGATCCGAGGTGTCTTTACATCTGGACATTCGCTAACATCGCGAATGTTAGTTTTTAATTATCCCGAACCTACTTTGGATCTCAAAAAGATCTCAAGGTATCCAACTATGAATTTCTATGAAATACGAATAAATAAACAAATCAAGGGACGAATTATATTTACATTCTATACATATTCTATTTATTATATATATCATATTTCACAAAATAATAGATTTGTACCACTAGCAATCGTGCATCGTAGCAACTTCCTTAAACCGATGATGTACAACGACTTGTAGATGCAAATGCGAGCTAAAAAGGCGCTTTATCCAAAATACCCCTTCCCCCTTCTCGCTTCTTTGCTCGCCCCAAGTCGGCATTTTTTCCCCTCCCTCTTCAAAAGAACTGCCAACTTTCCGCATCCGTGGGCGTGCCCCTAATGCGAGGCGACGCGTCGCTGAAACTTCGGCGCTCGATGGGCCGATGACCGATCCGGACGTGCTGGCGGAATCGGATATAGAATAGTTGGCGAAATTCATTTGCATGGAAATTACAAATTAACGAGCCGTAGATAAAGCCCCCCACCTCCTCCTCCTCCTCCGTCCTCCACGGCAGCCGGATTAATCGTATTTATTACAAATCGATTGGTCCGACCCACCGAGGGTAATTAGAGCCTCCGTTCTTTCTTTTGCTTTAACACATTGCTTTTTAATAACGAGGGTATCGAACTTTGGGTACATGGATCAAATTTTAGGGAGCGGGGAGATTTTGGATGACGCTTGGATGAGGATTGGAATGTGCGAGAGAGGAGGATGGGTGAGAGAGACAGGCAGAGAGAGAGGTGAGGCGTGGATGTAATTTTATGAAGAACTTTCTGTTTTCCTTTTTTTTTTTTTTGATTGTAGTATAATACATGATATATTAATTACACAAGTGATTCTGTTTTCGACCGTTCATTGTCGCTTGGCAAATCTCACTGTCTTTTTGACTTTTCTAGCGGCGCCTTTGGTACTTCACTACCACTTCTACGATTAGATATTTCTTTCCTAGAGGGGTTTGTCAGTACATATCGGTCATATACATAAACGCTTTAAAATCTCAGAGAAGCAAGAGTAAGAATTTCATACGTGGAACGAAGTGGATTTTGCTCGAAGTTCGAAGTTTGCTCGCCTGATATTTTCAGGCAATGCGTTTAATTTGTATCAGAGATTCGTTGAGTCTTGGAAAAATTTTGGTGGCTTTGCGATTGGTCTTTGTTTCCTTTATGAAAGGTGATCAAAGATTTTCAGAGTACACGAATTCACCGATGTTCGAGTTCGTTGCTCTGGAGCGGGATACGTATGTTTTCTTTAATGATCATTAGTAATCCACTCGATGGCGTGTTATTCGTGTAGACACCTTTCCGGTAGGAAACAAGAAATGATTAGCCAACCTCGATATTCCGAGCCGCTGGAGAGCGAGCGATAAATCTCTGAACTTTGTTCTGACGCGCTAAGGATCGAGCAATCAATCTTGCCTCGAGTCTTCGTGCAAAAATTACAAGTTGCGCGATTAGGTATTCGATCCTGGATCGAGGAACTTACGCGGTGAGCATCTCGAAAACGACCTGGCGAAAAGTAAGATCGTTCTTTTTTCGTAGCTATATTTTTGCTTTGTTTTGCATCCTGGCGGCGATTTTTTCAAAAGAATTTTAATATCATCGAGTATCGCGATGCAGACTGCGGCTGGCTCTTCGGACGACACCTTTCTCGCGTTGTCTCTTGTCTTTTCCGACCATTGCGCTCATAACACCGGTAGAAAGTCGCCACGGAGGATTAAGAATGACGCAACGAGGTCGCTGTTATTATTATATACCTTAATGGCAGCCGCGCTTTCAACCGTTGTAATTATTGCGAAACGCGCGCTAACCTGGACCGTATTCCTACCGCCAACACGACAATAAAAAACGCAAAGAGCTCGAGCTTTGAAGTGAACTCGGTGCACCTAAAATGGCATCTTTTAATTTTCCTCTAAAATTACACGTCGGTCGGACAAAATTCACATCGCTCACGTTAAGATTTTCTCTTTCGCGCCATTATCCTTTTTCCATAATTTGGGAGCAATTGTAAAATGCCATTCCAAGTCGACCGTATTTTATAAGAATTAAGAATGCACGCGAAATCATCCCTGAAAGGGCATTTTCTATAAAATTCCACCAGAATTACCTGATCTTTCCATAAAGAGTATCAAAATGTGACGAGGAAACATTTCGTTTCAAGTTGATTAATGGATTATCTATTTTCTCGATGTACTTACAAAGATGAACCAAAGTCGAATAAAGTCAGTGCCCGTTGCATTATCCTGTCAATATTTCGCTGCTCTCCGATATCAGATTACCCCTCTAGACGGTCTCTTCAGAAGCCATTTTCCTAACCCCAAGAAAAATGTCAAAGTCATTAGAACTGATATTCCACAAAAAGCACCTTCGTTACAGCACTTCGTTCTCAATTCACGAAAAACCGAAACGAAAGCAAGGCCTTTTTCTTCTTACAAGCTCACGCAGCACGATCGTCGATGCCAAGCGCCCTATTCGATGTAAGGATCCGTTTGCAAAGTCTCGAATAAACAACGTCTCTCTTAACATACATCAACAATAATAACATTATCCATCGATGCGTAAAGTTGGGGAAATAAACGATAAATCCACATCCGGGACGTTATACGGTAGCCAGGCTGGGCGCACCTTGCGAGAAAAATAGCAGATCCTACGAGGTGTGATATTACCCTGAATGCAGAAGGCAACGAGCAAAAAACCGGCGCGCAGGCTATCTATAATAAACCATATCTTTCCAGGGTCCCCGGGTTATTCGATCCAACATACAAAACCGGTGCTCGTACATTATCCGGGAAAATTCTCCATCGCTCTTCGCCGCTCGATTATTCCAGCCCCCTTCCTTTCTTTTTACCTTCCCGGAGATTATCTTCTTCCATCCTCAAGGACAACAGCGGCTGCGTCACGATGTCATCGAGGATGGATTATCGTCGTTATTATTGCGCCGCTCTCCCGGCGTCTCTCTTCCCGCCTTTGACCCCCCCTTTTATTCCTCCCTCTTCCCATTCGGGACGAATTGGCGTCATCCAGGAGGACGATAGTCGTCGCTCGTCGTTATCGCGACGCCCGATAATGGACGCCCACCGTCGTTTCGCATACTGCGCGTCCACGTGCATAATTTACGCGCGGTCGAGGACAATATTCGGGGAGATGCCTTCCTGCAGGATCGCCGCACCCCGCGGAATAACCGTTCAGGAATTTCTAATCGATCCCGCTCGTGGCGACGTCGAACTTCCCGCCGCAAGGAAATCGCGAGGCACGTTGGCCCGCCGCTAATTCTGCGGTAGGCTGGCGAAAGAGCCGAGCCGGTATATAGTTTAATTATTTGTACAGGCTGGCTGAAGATAGTGTTCGATGTTTACGTGGTACGTGGAATAGGTTTGGTGAGCGATGGAGCGAAATTGAGTATCGCTGCGAGGAGAAGGTTCGATGAATGTAGGTGCGTTGTTGGGATAGAGACCTTTTTGGATATTTGTCTTTCCCTGGGTATTATTAAAGGACTCTCTAAATGCTCAAACGCTTTTTAAATCCAATTTCGAGCAGCACGGAGGGATAATTTAGTTTTTTATAAACTACGTTCGTTTTAGAGTTCGATCTTCTGATGATGCTCTACTCGCATTTAACGCAATGATCGTATGTTTTTAAAGGAAGAAAAGAGTGTATTATAAGTGACAGGTGGGCTTTTGATTTATAATTATCCTCGAATGCAAACGGGAATAATAGTGGACTTGGGTACACAGTGCGTATACTGTTTGAATATATTCTTATCCAACTGTTCAACCATCCTCCGCGGTCATTCAACGATTTGCATTACGATTGATAGTTACAAGAGAAGCTCGTGGAAAACGAAAGGTACTCGTCGTCCCTCGACGGCGGTTTGCCTTATCCGCGAGGTTTTATTCAAAGCACGGAGCTTTCATGGAAATCGGTATTCGTTAATCTTGCGTCTCGTAGAAATGACTCGAAGGAAGGTATCCTTGGAGAGATTGCACGTCCACGGCTGGGGAAATCTTCTTAAACTCGGTGCAATAAGCAATAAAGGAAGATAAACGTATATATTTTTTTTCCTTTCATACAGTTTCAGTCACTACGGTTTCGTAACGCTACGAGAACTCTTCCACCTCCGTCGAATACATGCAAAACATTTTATATTAAAGGTATACAAGCTTTGAGTAAACAGCCACACATGATATATTTGATAGTTCAATGTTTCAGTTCTCCAGCCAAAATTTTGGAAGATCAGGTATAATAATCTCGCGAATAGCTGGAATATAAAGAAAATAGCTCAAGTAAGAATAAAAGAAAAATACCCCGCATTATTGTCGCGTACAGAAGCTTTTGAAGGGGAACGAAATGCAAAGCGCGCATTTGCAAGCGGATAATGCGTGAAACCAATGGCTAAGCAGCGACGAAAACTGAGAGCAATCGTTGCGCGCCGTCCTCGCGCCTTATCCGTCGGCCGTTATTCAAAGCACGGTGCTTTCTCCTGGGCGTTCTTCCTTAATCCTGGCTGCAGTGACTCATAATTAAACTCTTTCAAAATGGATGCAAGTAAGGGTCCAGGGGCAGAATCGATCGCCGTGATCGAAATACTTTTTTGCGTTTCATCATTCGCCAATCCGACTCCTACTTTTTATATCCAACCACGCATATTCACTTAACTATTTTTTCACACTGTTTCTACGAGGTTCTGAAATAATATACTCGAATAAGAAACCTACTTTCTTTTTCTTTTTAATACTATTAAAAAAATAAATGACGTGAAGAAGGAAAACGGTGTTTCTCTTCGACCGTGACACTTCAAAGTCCTGTAAAAAAGAATCATGCGCACTTCGACCCTGACACGTGCTTCTTGCGTCCGAGCAGGAAATTGCATCACGAGTGTCACACGATATTATACTGCGGGGCCTAATCCCCACGATTTAGCGAGGGATAAACCTTCTATACCCGCAATGGCCATTACAACGGTATCTAAATTACCGCGGACGTTTGCACCATTCCCCTTAATATCCCATCGCGCATACGTCGAAGAGCGAATGGAGCTTATTCTTTTTTAACGGAATATCCAAGATAAAGCACGGCTGGACGGGTGGCGGGTCGAAAAAGATCGGGAAGTTCGAAAGGGTCTCGAGGTTCGCGGAGTGTCGAGTAAAGAGCGGCGCACGTGCAGGTACTTACAGGGTGTACGATTTAAAAGACGGAAAAAGGAGGAAGCAAAGGCTTTCTTGCCAGTTGCCTCGGCTCACGTACCGTGAAGCAAAATGGGTGTATAACGAAAACTCGAGCGCGACGATAACCGCGCATTTTGCTCCAGGTACGTTTCGCGCAATTTGCGGAGCGCGAATGTTAATCCTGCGCGATATCTCGCTTCGCACTGCGTTAGAGCTTTTTTAAGTTATTCCAGTGCGCGGAAGTCCGGCCTGCTTCCTCACTTTCGAACTTGTTTCCCTATTAAATCGCTCGCATTGGCTGCCGGGGTAATTCACTCGGCATCTATTGTTTAGATAAGTTTGGAAACTTAAACCGATATTCGCTTGGAACCAAGGTAAAATCGGAGCTCCGAGAATCTCATACTCCTCTAGCTTAACTTCCTTATGAAAAAACTTCTCCTCGAATTTTTAATCGAATAAAACCACTCCTTGGGGCTCACCGTAATTAATAACCGACCACATAAACTCACGATTAGACTAAACGTCCTCAGCGATAATAATTCTCACAATCGTAGAATAAAAAAAGAACAAAAGCTGCCGTGTCTCCTATTTAATTTTTCCTAAAAATTCCACCAAAAAGAGGAACGAGTCTGCGCGGTCATCGTAATAAATAATGAACAATAGGGTCAGGCTACGTGGTCGGGAGCGATAGTTGCCGCAACCATGGACGATTCGACGCGACACAGGCCCAGAGGTACGTCTCCCCAGGGGCAGTAAACCAAACCGCGGCGAACGGCGATGTACGGCCACGAGACCGTTACCCGATATGGACACGTGGCTGGAACGTTGGTCACGCAGGTATCCGCCTACCTGCTTACACGTACGTCCGTTCGTGCGGGTATAAGCGGCTCGATGCAACCAACTGTTACGGTAATGGCCCGTTATCTTTGCGGTTAAGTGCAGGGCTGATCTTTAATTGCAGCCCCCTGATAGCCGCGGCCGCTTCGCCTTGGATTGCCAATCATCCTGGATCGACCTATAGCGCGGAGATTTACACGGGCTGCCGCGCGCCTTGGAAGGATTTTTTTGCCGCTCACAGTTTGGGGGAAATTCTATGTAACGGGTGTGTCGCGTTGTTGAATGCAGCGATTTGAGGCTATGAATCGTGATATCGTGTGTCGGTTGGAGATAGGGTGGATATCTGGGGATTGGATGTTTTGGGAGGATAATCGATTATAATGTAAGTTTTATCGTGAAAATATTAATTATTTAACCGTTTTAGTGGCGCGCAGCGCGATCGCGCTGTTCGCGTACCGTGGTGAACCGTGTCGCGATGTTTGGTCACGATCGTAAATTCGCAACGCGCTCGCTTCCGAGTGTATCTCGTCGCGAGCTTGTCAGACTTTCCTCTCGTGATTACTAATTTTCTTTCACATAATCGTAAATTTTAAAAACCCCTGGCACTAAAATGCTTCATAAATATTAAATATGAGAAATTTCTTGGTATTGTGAAATTTGGAATGCGTGTTCTGAGATTGCTGTAGTGCACTTACACTGAGGATTGTATTGGTTGATCGATCGTGAATTATCGATTATTTAGTATTGATGGTTAGATAAAATTGTGGTAGTTGGTCTGCACTGTGCGATTATAAGATTTTTCTTAACATCTTGGGGGATGCGCAATCTAGATTTATACGAATACGTACATTCTTGCAACATCGAGGACTAACGATGCGAGCCTGTCTCGTCGATCGCGTGACTTTAACGATTCGAGAAAATTCCACCGGTTGATCTCGTTTGTATAATCTTGGCGGGTTTGATTTTTTTTCGCATTCCAAAGGAAATGCCCGTGAATAATTCAGCATTTGCGCGAGGATATATGGCGAGTGTTTCACTATTCTCGCGAATAACGATGCGATCCTATCTGCGCGAAATAACATAGGTGAGAAATAGGTGCGAGTATTCCTGAGACTTTCTCGATCCTAAAACCGGCTTTCGCATTTTATCCTATCTAAATCACATCCATAATTTAGGTAACAACGCTATTTACGCTGCGATTGCACGAAATTGGTTATGTCAAAGTTCCTTTCAGGACAGAATGAAAATCTGCGAGCTGTGCCGGCATACTGTATTTTAAATTCGCCCGCGCAATATTTGGAGAGACATTGTGCAGCCAGGATGAATATGCAATACTGTTTAAGTATTGAAACGACGAGGACATACACACGGCCATGCGCAAAATCTATACGGACCTACCGCGTACTATCTCGAAATACAGATATACAGGATATAACAAAAACATAGTAATCTACATATAAGAAAGCGCACACGCAACACCAAATACAACAACGCATAATCCTAAACAGCTCGAAAGAAAATCCTAAGCGATAAAAAGTATCGCAATAAAAATCTAAAGCCTGACTTTTAAAACCACTTGCGCACGTATCATATACATATAATACATCGCGATATCTTAAATATGCGTTTCCACTTCTGAAGAAGTACACGCGATCCACCGAAGAAACGCGTTCCAAGTCCCTTCGAATAAACACTCCATCCATCTTGTTTCGCGATTGGAAGCTCGGCACGCAGTTTTTTTTATGGTGATACGCACCGTGCCGAAATGCGTGTAGCCGGCGGCTGTAATTCCGGGTAGAAATGCAAAACTGCCGCAAGGATTATATTCCGCGTTCCGCGGATTTTTATCGATCGCCGGGATTTGTGTGTCGGGAGTATCGCGCCGACGGACGTCTCTAATTTAGTTAACAGCCGTAAATGTGGGCATTATCTATGGAACTGGATAACTCGATACAGGCACAATGGCGATGTATATAACGCACATACACCCCCGCTAATAAAGCCGGCGATTAAAGTAATAGCGCCGCTATTGTTCGGCCCGGATTGCAAGAGAAATATTCAATCGGTACGCCAATTTAATTCGCTCACGTCGATCCGGCCCATTAGCGCCGTGAATTTTTCAGGCGGTCGGCGCTCCTCGTCGAGGACGAAAAAAAAAAAAAAGGGGAGTAGTAGGAGGAGGAGGAGAGGGGGAGAAAAATACGCGATTGTGCCATCGCGAGGAAAAGCGTCGCGGTGGATAGCGCGGAAAAGCGATGTGTAACGGCACGAGGATTAATTAATAAGTAGACGGGGGAAAGCGGGCGACACCGTTAATACCGGTAGCGGAATTTTCGCGCGGAACGCCCACGCGAGGCACCGAAAAGCCAGAACCGCGACGCCCTCCTCTTCCATTCCGCTCCCCCTTCCGCTTGGAACATTATTTTTTCCCCATAACGAGCGTTTATCGTCGGGCGGAGGATAATTTTCACGCACCGCGGTATAATTGATTGGTCGCGTTCGCATTGATTACCGCGTATAAACAGGCGAATGGAATTTCGGTCACGTAGCTGTGCATCCGTATGCGGGGCCGCGTTTGCATTGGTGCATTAGTAACGTCGGAAATTTAGATAATAGGTAGCCCATAACTAGCCCGGTTAATTACGGCAGGAAGGATTTTGCCGCCGTATCCGGCAGCCCGACTTTCTATCGGCCGCGCTCTTTGATTTTCACGTTTCGGCTGTTCGCTTGATTTTCGGCCTCGAACTCGGAACCTCGCGAGGAAGTTCGGCCCGAAAAAGCTTTCCGCTTGTCGCGCGAATCTGTGCTCGGTGATAAATGACGGAGTCCCACCTGCGAGTAGGGTATGTATTATACGATGAATATTGTAGGATGATACCGCGTTGCAATGTGCGGATACCTGCGATGGCATAGGAAAAATTTGAATTTAAATTTCATTCGATGTTTTTATAGAGCGTATAATATAATGCGATCGTATGGAAATATAGAAGTGTGTAGTGAAAACGAATAGAAAAGACTTGAATTGAAGTTTGATTCGATGCTTCCGGATATTTTGATGGGACATGTATAATGTGTAAAGTACAAAAGATCGAGTCTAGACCTTCCGTGAGATATATTCGAGTTGCGAACTGAACGGGTATTTCAACTTGGTGATCCCTGTCGAAGAATAAATCAGCGGACAAAATCTTCCACGTAAATCTCGACGGATTGAAATTTGAATATTCAGCGTCACCGTTGAATTTCTTTTATGTCTTACGAACGTCGCAAGCCTGTTCCTTCCGAGTTTGATTTAAGACAATTATCCTTGGTCAGGACGAGGCACTTTATCGACGAGTGTCAAAAGCTAAACAAAGTTATGGTTCGCGAGCGTGCTATTTGTCAAATAATAAGGCAAGTAGACCGTTCTTTATACCTACTTGTAAAACATTTTTAAAGCCATTATTGACAGGCCGAGGGGCGACGCGTTGGGATGGTATTGCCTCGACTCGACGTATCCTCCGATGTATACGGTGTGTCCCAGAATCAACTATCCACTTCAATGAACTCGAGGAAATATATTTTTTAATCGTGTTTAGTATGCTCTAAAGTGTATAAATACGCGATTATAATAATTTAATAATTTTCTACGATTATTCTCCTGTATTTTTTCCCCTCTCTTTTAGAGCCCGTTTAACGATTAATTGTCTTATTTTATCGTGAATTATGTTTTTATATACTGTTGTAATATTCCACATTAAAGGAATACAATGCAAACAAATCGGGGAAAAATTGGCAAGAAAGTTGAATAAAACTGTGCTTTGGATAAAACAAGCCGTAAACTTGGAAATTAACTTAAATGGACCGGTATGACGAGATATGATAGAACCAAAAATTAAATTTTAAATTATGTAATAAATAGAAAATCATGTCCGTTATTTATACATTTATCTCCTCGAAATGGATATTAAACTCTTGGACACGCTGTATTTCGAGGTTAAATCGGGGTATCTCAGAAAAGGACGCCGTCTCGTCGGGCCGGCTTCGAACCCGTTAAACCAACTTTACGACACCCTTGTCAGGGCGCAGCGCTCTTAACATTCACGCGTAAAAATCCCGAAGCGGAGCCACGAAAGAAGCTCGGCCTGGTAATGGTCCCTTAACCCACAAAAAAAGGGCTGGCCGTTTCTTGTCTTGGGTACGCACCTTTTGGGACTGGAGGAGCCCACGGTACTTCGGCATTCGATAAGAAAGCAGCGCGTATATTTCATCCCTTTCGTCTCTCCTTTATCATCGCCTATTTCTTATTGGTGGCCGATGCTGGTCACGAGTCGTTGGGGAATACAAGGTCGAAAGGAAACTGGAGTTACATTTTGTATGCGATACATCGATATTTCAATGGTCTTGTGCCTTGTGTTACTCTGGAGCGAGTTTACATAACGTTTCCTTCATGATTTCCCTGCAGTAAAGTAATAACAGGTTCATAAAAAATGTGGAGATTAGTCTATCTGAATTGTTATCGAGGGCTGTTTTTAAATTATTTTCTTCAGGTTTAGGTTGTGCGGCAATTTTCGAGCATACCAAACGGATCTTCACTGTTTTTATATGGTTCTAATGAAGGTTTACTAAAAGTCGAGTGGAAGGTTGGCTTATTTATGGGGGAATTTAGATATCGATTATTCTCAATCCGTGCAGTTCGATGGAAGCGGTATCGATCGCAACGGGATGGAAAGACACGAGTCGCGACAGGAATACCTTCCATGCTCACGTTCGTTGGAAAATTAACGGAACTTTCTTTTTTATTTCCTTTCGAATACCGCGGTTTTTACGCCGCTCGCTTTTTCGGGCCGTAGCTTTTTATTATGCGCTCCCTTAACGCCACGAACGACGATTAAACCGTATTGGCGATGGCGACAGTTGCCGGGGGATTTAATTATCGTCGTTACTGCACGAAATTACTGGCGTTCGTAATTTCGATGCGTGCCTAATTAGTGCCTCCGTCACGTGCCCGGAAGCGCGTTTTTTAATAAAATAACGCAATCAGCGATATGCGCGTTACTCTGGTACTTCGGCTCTTTATTTACGACGAGCGTTGTCGAACCGTGGATGACGTTGTTTGACTCTGCAGTTGCGGCGAAAGCTCGTCGAAAAGCTCGATGCCTCCTCGTCGGGGATAACGAGCTGCGAATGTGCTTTCACCGCCTTTCATCGTTTGTCTCCTTTGGCTCGGCACAAACGCGCGTTTCGAGCGCAAATACAATTAAATTATTCTCGTGATTTTTGGCCACGTCGGTTAGTTCTTTATTTGTTGCTTTTGCCAACCGTACGTTTGGTCGTATACCGCTTTTATCCCAGGAATCGTCTATAAGTCGAAGGGTTGGTGGAAGGGAGGAAAATACTTATTCCACCCCGTGAGTACAGAAACGCATTAACCACCGCTGACAACTAAAATCTTGGAATACGATTAAAGTCTCGCACTTGGAGACCGCGAAGTCAAAACTCGAAGCCTCGATCATCCGCCGAGCGAGCCGACTGTAATTTCTGGATTAAATTTTCATAACTCGTAACCGAAGTTCTCGCGAGTCCGCTTCCTTTTTTCCTCCATACTTAAGGCAACCGCAAAAAGTTCCCCCGTGGACGCCCACTTATTTCCAGGCAACTTTCGTGCCACTTCGAAAACTGTCCTCCACGCTCCAAGCCGGATAGCAGCTCGGTGTTTTGCGCCCCTCGACCGTGCTCGACGCATCGAGGCTGACAGCGACGTTCTTCGACCGCGGAAAAATGTTAATCGCCCGACATTTTCATCCTTGACGCTGCTGCAAGTATAATACATTTTCAGGATGTGCTCGCACGATGGCACGACGAGCGGCGAGGGCCCGTCGAGTGAAAGTCGGAGGACTAATATCGAGCAAAATCGTGACGCGCCTAGATGCACCCTATGGCCGTTTTTTTTTTTTTCATTCAGCGAGGATAAAATGCAGAACCGCAGGTCGTTCGTCCTGAAATTTCCGTAAACCGGTCGAACGCCTGGCGTTCCTTTTTCGACTCTCTCTTTTTTTTTTGGAATACCGGCAAAGCCGTTTTAATTAAACTATGCGCGTCCTAGCCGGGACAAATTCAATCTCGCCGGTTTATACAGGACAGTGTGACCCACATTGTTTTCGACAGTGCGCTCCCATCCTGGTGATCATCGCTGACGGACCGGAGTCACCTTAACTATTTCGCGCCCGGCGTCGGATTTATTCAACGTCCAGGAAAGGATCCAAAGCACGGGTGTATATCCAACGTCTACGAGTAGTAAGGTGGCGAGAAAAAATTAATCGCGCGTACGTGTCGCGCGTGGTCAAAATGAATAAAAGACGCGATCGTGTTATCGAATATAATAATCGTGGGGTAACTTTATCGCCTGGTTTCAGATCTATATAATATCTATATCGCACAAATCCTATTCTCCTTACCTAATCAAGAATCAGAACCTTATCCCTTAACACAATTCCTACTACGAGCGGTCATAAGACCGGTCAGTGATTTCTTCGAAAAATCGTAGAACATTGAGTCGCGCTCACTGAGATTTTTCACGATTTTCTCGCAGCATACGGATCGCTAAATTGATCCATCGACATTTTTCCTTCCTCCTCTTTTTCCGTAAGGATATATTTACTACACTTATATCTCTCTGGAAAATGGCTGGTAGGAATAGCGTTAACCACGATCGACTTTCCATCTTCCACAATACTTTCGGGCAGCACAACCGGGAAGCGCCCGTAAAATAATAGCCGGAATGAGAAAAGACTCTCCTGGCGGTAGACCACGGTGTCCAGTTTAGCGGAGCAACATCGGGGGCAGAGCTCCGTTAAAGGATCCTCGAGGGCCTAGGCGGAATTCTGCAACAACCACCGAGGAGACAGTGCGAGATCGTACAAATTAGTGCTTGCATTAATAAAGCTGAGAGCTCCTTTAAGCTCCGGGCTCTCGAAGCCCCGAGTCCGCGCTATTACTCTCTTTCGGTAGTTCGGTCCTCGAGTGGCTGCGAGGGGTTACACCGTGGATCCGTGGCCCATTTTCCCTCCCCGCGGCTCGAAACGCGGAGAAAGATATCTTCCCTCCCCCCTCCCTCCTCCCCCTCCTCCTCCTCCTCTCCTCCTCCGCGAGGCATTCCACCCCCAGCGGCACTTCCACCGCCACTTCCACTTCCTCGTCGCCCTATCAAGGTGAAAGCTCTTAATCTCAGAATTTGCCGAGAGACAACACCGGTGCCAAAGCCGCGTGTTTCTACGTCTGTTTACGTGGCTGGGAATAAGGCGGAAACACGGGAAAACCGGGGAAACCTCCGGCTTTGTTTCATTCTGAACCACGCCGAGAGAGGGTCGTGGGTCAGAGAGAGGGGAGGGTTGTGGAGTGCGAGGGGAATGGAATCCGATAGGTATTCCTTGCTCGTTTAACCCTTTCGATGCGAGCTATGCTCGTACTGTAGGGAGGTGTATATGTCGTGTATTGTTGGGAGAGAGAGAGAGAGAGAGAGATGGAAGTGTTTCTTAAAAACCGTGGATCCCGGGCAAACTGACTGTGGCACTCGGTGCCAAAATTAATTAAGGAAGAAGAAGACGAAGAAGAGCTATGGTGGATAGAGGACTAGGACTTTCATCAACTCTGGAGAATTTTCCATGTGACGTGTATACTGTGGCTTCGGTGGTTTGCTTTAAACGGTAGGTTCTATATCGGTGACGTTAGAGCAGTGGGCGTTAAAATTTAATTAAAGTAAGAGGAAAAGTCGGCGATTTATTACAATGCGCTCATTTTGGATACTTTCGACACGCTCGTGAAGTGCCTTTGAGAGTAATTACAATTTTTGGCGAATAAGTGTTTTACTTGCGTTAGCAAATTGGCTGTATCGATTTTAAGTAGGTAAAGAATAACACTGCCTTTTTTAACATTTTTTTTCCGTGACGAATATTATGTAATTACACGATGTTGATTACGCACGATAATTACATATCGAATATTGTGTAATTACATGATGATCGTAAATTATGTCGTAAGAAATATAAGCATAATTGCAGATTTCTTATAATATGATAATATTCATTAGAAGCGAGCACTGTGTCTATACGCTTAATTTGGTTATGTCAACAAGGGAGGGTAAAAGAAAATAATGTTCCCGTCCTTCCACTCAACTTCTACCCTCTCACGCGCGTAAACGCTTAAATCGCGCCCTCCGACATTCGTTCTCAATTACTCGTTGATGGACCGTGACGGTTAATTATCCTTAAAGAGCCATAAATATAAATTTGGAGCGTTGACGGTGATTATTTAAAGTCGTATAACGCCTTTATACCAAAGTGAATACCGTATATATCTGTACGGTCGAATAAATTCTGTCAACGACAAAGGGGGAAAGAAAATGATATTTCTCTCTCTAATTTCCAGTTGACGATCCACTCCTTCACGCGCACAAACAATTATGAGTAATTCTCCGATATTCGCACGTGTATATATATATACATATATCAACACCTAAATTCTTTGCTCTCGACATATTCAAGAATCAGTTTAAAGATCTTTACGATTATCGCGTGACATTTCCGCATACACCGGTTGGTGCATGGCTTTAATCGTAAAGTTTATAAATTCAACTGAAACTCGAACGATAACCGCTTTCGCACGTGGTATTCCTGATATTCGCTTTAAATTACTCGAGGACCACCAGCAGCCGTCAATTACCTCTAAAGAGCCGTAAACATGGTCTCCGAGTGACCGCGGGAGAAGGGCAGAAATTGTCTAAAAGCTTTGCCTTGTAGTAGCGGTTCCGCGTGCAAACCGATATTGTATTTACATACTGAAATTAGTTGTACCAACGATCGGAGGAAGGGAATTGCTGCGTCGAGGCAACGGCGTTGAAGCTTATTTGGTCAGAGCTTCGTACCAGCCGACGAGAATAATTGCCCCATTTGATTCGGAAGCCGGGCAAATGGTCCATCCGAACGAATGCACGCGTTTCGTAAACCGAGTCGGCTGCGCAGCCGCTATTAAGCTTCATATTTCGACCCTCGTGGTCCCCTGTGTTTTTATAATGCACGCACATTCCATTTGGTATACCAATTTTTAATATACCGCGCCAGATATCGGACTCTAAAGAGCAGCTGGTCCCCTCGAACTGGTTAGATCGCTCAACGTCCACCAGGAGTTATTTTTATAAGTTACACGTACAAAAGTGAAAACTTCGGGATGAACGAGCAGTGCGTAGTAACGAAAATGGAATTAATCTCGCCGATCAAAATGTTGGGTATAGATGTGATAAACGTATACGTAATATGCATGCAGATACGACAGCATACGCTCGACTCGTGATATAAGACTCGTTGGGTGTCTGTTATTTTATTACTCCGCGACAGAGATATCCAGCATAAACTACACGACACCGAAGAAGCTTTAGTGCAAAGATTTTCTATGCAGAACAAAAATACAGTATCCCTGAATGAATATAGAAAGAGTTCATGGCATTGAGTATATGATAAGAAAAGGTGTATCCGCGGTATTTCAATCCTTACAATAATACGATACGCCCAGTGTTTTCATTTTTGCTTTAGCAAAGGCGTTAATCAGCTGTCTGCATTTTTCCGATCAGCAGAATCCAAAGTTTTTTGGTCGCGCTGCACCATCTAATCGTTCAGAAATGGTGGTGCAAATAAGTCGGTTTGCGCAACGAGCTCCTCGCGACATTGCGATTCGTGGAGCAAACTCTCGTTACATTTACATCGAGGAAATGGCAGTTGTACACCGCGACAGCCGTCACAGTTGGTTCGTTAGCGCGGCGCCGAAGTTTATGACATAATTTCGCCCCGACCAACGAGTGTTAATCCTTAATCCGTTTCGGTGGTTCGGCAATCGCGGTTTTCGTGGGAATCCGCCAACGAAATATCGCGAGACTGACGTAGGCGTACGCGCGCATCCACTCGAGCACAGCTACATGAAAAATACACGCCATTCTCGCGCGGTTCATTCCGAATTCGATCCGACGTAATTAAAACATTATTCCATCGAAATAATCGCGAATAATTAGTTGGAAGGATTTACTCTTGGATTATCCAATATCGATTATCGACGACACCGCTTTGATGTTACGGCGCGTATTATTTATCGAGGAAATAGGTTCTCGAGTAAAGGGATCCAATTTGTTGCCGGTCGCGAAATAATAAATACCTAAAATATAGAACCGTAGCTTCTCGTCTTTGAATATTTACTCCACAAAAATTTCTAATTTCCTCTCTACGTAATTAAGATCGCGAACAGGAAGGTGTAGGCTATAGACCGTCGTATATATACATCGTACCACGTTTCGAGGAACTTCATAAATCGCATTACGATTCTCAAATTTGTCGTGGCTCCGTGCAAAATTGATATCCCGACGGTATTGGAAGATCGTTTCTCTCGAGTATTACGATGCGATCCGCGAGGATGCCCCGCGAAATGGTGCATAAAAGTCAATTTCACGCAGATCCCAGCGCGGGACTCGAGTTTTAATTATCGTAGAGCCGCTAAGGTAATAGCCCTTCTCGTCGAGGGGAGGGAGGGGCAGTTCCGGAGGCACGAAATACGGAGGATGGTAAATCATTGGCGACTTGGCGCGAAGAGTTTGGGGATAGTTGCTCGAAGACGGGTATCTGGAAATGGATCAAGCCTCGTAATGGTCCTGGCGAATTCCAAGGAGTCGGGGCGTCGGGCCAATATCGTATTTACATGGCCGAATTAGTTATGACGACGGCCGATAGCGGCTATCATTGTTGGCGGATGCAGGTTCGGCAGGATGGAATTTCATTCGGCGCACCTGCATCGAAACTGGTATCGTCCAAGCGAATACCGTCTTGATACTAGTACGAAGTTTGAGGATCTTAAATGCTGAATCTATAGGTCGGTCTTTTCTTCTCACATCAACTCTAATCTAAAGTATCAAACTCAATGTAAGTAAAGGCTATAGGAATCGTGAAGAATGTCGGACTGTAGGAGGTTCAGCTTGCTTTGATAATTCCCCATTTATTCGATTCCATTAAAATCGACAAGTTTTACGGGCGAATTGGCGAGCGCACCACAATTGCAATTCGTAAATTTGCCACTCTTACAGTCGCAATCCGTACAATTCAAATTCGTACAATCGCGAGCCGTACGATTCCAAGTCCGTGCAACCGCAATCCGTACAATTACAATTGCTAGGATGGCGAATGGTTAACACCGTCGATAAGATCGTGAGAATAGCCGTGGAATCGCAAAGTCGAAAACGCGTCGAAGTTAGTGCTCCTTAACTTCCGCGCTGCTCCACTTCAATTCGATTCCGCGCAGACGAACGGGATAAGAAGTCGTGATCCCCGTTGCTCGGCCCCGCGAGATGCCACCCTCTGAGCGTTGCCCCAGTCGAAGCTCCGGATACCGCAAATTGATTTTCCCGGCTGAACGGCGAGGAAGTTAAATGAACCATGCCGAGCCCTGAGCCCTTCTCTGGGACGGCTCGCGTAATTGGCCAGGCACGACGTTCCAATCTCGTGGTTCTTCCTCCGCGCGTGTCGACGGACAGGAGTTAACCCTTTCGACACTATGCATACCCAGAAGACCTTGGTACTTCACGAATCGGTGAGATGTCCGATTTGAAGTACAGATAAAGGAGATACACGGAATATTTAATCTTAATATAGGCAGGAGGAAATTAAGAATGGTTGGAAATATATTTGGCGATTGGAATTCGCGTGATTTAGGGTTTTTATACTCCTTTTTCTAATTATCTTAGGAATGATAAATTTGTCTCGATATGTATGATTTGAATATAAACCTTTTGGATTTGTCCATCGAGGAGAATGATCGCTCTGCAAGACCAAAATTATTGGTCAGATTATATAAATTAAAAAGAAAACGTGAATCGTATAATTTCTTTCGTTGGCGAGTTGGCGAATACAAATCGATCCTTACGGTTTTTATCATACTCCTCATTGCCGATGTATTTCCTTATATCCATATCTTCATTAACCGTTATCTCGTAATTCTGTATAGGAAGTATATTCGCGCGTGGTGCTAATAGAAAAAAAAAAACGATTCCAGTAAACCGACGCTACTAAATCTCTTTCGCCGATTCCACGACCGTAGGAAGTATACCGCTGTTCGATGCCAATCGAAGCTGTCGGCAGAGACCCGGCCAAATCCTCCGCGTATTCGCCCGTTAAGAACAGTCACGATTCGCTCGCGCTTCTCCCGAAGGCCGCGAATATCCTAACGGCTGGCCCGTTTGCGAATATCCGCGGAAAATCCCCTTATTCCTTCGGAATTAAGTGGGCGTTTTACATTAAAAAAAAGAAGAAAAAAAAGAGGGAAAATGGACAGAGGCAGGAAGAGTAATAGCGAGAGGGGAAACGAGAGGGAGAGCAGTAGCGAAAGCGAGAGAGAGAGAGAGAGAGAGAGAAAAAGAGCGAGTACGAGGGGTAGAGTTCAAACACGAGAGAGATATAGAGAGTACGGGCAAGTGAAAGAGCGAGATAGAACGATCGAGCAAGGGAGAGACTGCGAACTAAAGGGAGCAGCAATTGAGAGAGATAGAGAGAGAGAGAGAGGGAGGGAGGGAGGAAGAAAGAAAGTGCGAGCAACGGAGAGAGCAAGTGGAAGAGCGAGAGAAGGGAAGTGCGAGCAAGGGAGAAAGGAAGTGGAAGAGGGAGAAAGAAGAGGATCGAAGAGTAGGAAAAGGGGACGTGCTGGAACGAGGAAAATCCCCTTTCCACGTCGGTGCAAGGCGAGACAAAGGCGTGGAACGTGCCGTTCCAGGTATCGGGCGAAAAAGCGAATCCGTGGACACGGGGATGCTCCTCCCTGAGAGGGCCATAATTCCTCCCGTCAACGAGGTGTTCGCCCCCGGGCTGGAGAAGGAAAGCTGGTTAATTATTTTTCTCGGTGCAGC
The DNA here is from genome assembly GCA_038496175.1 of Ampulex compressa. Classification (NCBI taxonomy): domain Eukaryota; kingdom Metazoa; phylum Arthropoda; class Insecta; order Hymenoptera; family Ampulicidae; genus Ampulex; species Ampulex compressa. The sequence goes on along the minus strand of JBCFXI010000567.1, from coordinate 109,229 downwards.
CGGCCCAGCCGGAAAGGATATAAATTCGCTCCTCCGCCTTCTGTTTCAGGATCTCTTGTTCGGCCAGGGGAGGTAAGGTAAGAAAAACGAGTGCTCCCTAATTGGTAAGCTCGAAGGGGGTGGACAGGGTGCCACGGCTGCAGGGCGATAATGATCCGTGGCCGCTGGACAACGAGTTCCTCTACGATCAGGGTGTGGTTGCGCTGGTGGTGCATTTGTAAGAGTGAGGATAGAAATAAGCTATCTTAAGAATAATGCAGTTTTACAAGCGGACGACCGCGTCGTCTATTGTAAGAAAATATTTTATACAAGTCGCATAGAAATTTTGAGTGTCTTAGATCCTCGAACGTGTGAACGTATGAATGTGTGTGTGCGTGTGGTAAGGTAACATTTTACCACACGTACTTAAGGTAACACTTTGATTGTGCAATAGTGTAGGTGAGGCGTCGAAAGAAAGATGAACGAGGGGAAGACACTGTCGACTATTAGTTGTTTGAAATAGAATGTATAGGAGTAGTAAATTGAACCAGCGTAACACGAGGAACGTATTCTAAATATTTCGTGGTTTATCAATTACAAGTCCTACGATGCGGAAGACCTGGATTCGGGGAGAGACAAACGGTTGACGACCATTTCCTCGCGTGGAAAACGCACGCTGCTTTTCCGCGGTGCGGTATTTACAAAAGCGTAAAGAGTCGTGATAATAGACTCTGCGTTCCACGACAGTAGGGAAGCGAGTGGAAAAAGTCAATCTGGCGTATGAATCACATCCGTGAAGTTCACGAAACTATCTACGCAGTCCCTTCTCGATAATCATTTTTTACTGGCGACATAGGGTATTAAATATACGAAGACGACTATTGAAATTTCAATAGGTTTGTAATCGAAGTAAATCATGTAATATTAAAGGTAAAATATCAATCGTACGTGCATGCATATTGAACAAATTCCTACGTACCGTAATTAATATTGTTGAATCAATTTCTGAATATTTAATTCGGAATATTAAAGATATTACAGGGTATTAATAATCATTTCTTTATCGGGGTTTCGAACGTTACTTTGTAAATATACGTAATATTGCACGCGCATATTTGTATATTGACAATGGTCACTCTGCATTATACACTTTCGTATAACGTTACAATAATAATAATAACGGTATTTCAGGAGAATTACAATCACGATCATTGGAGCCGCAGTGGTAATACTAATATCGATGGTAATAATTGGACAAGACTTGTAATGAAGTAGTATCGTTATTATTTCACCGCTCCTTGTTATACCCGCCAACAGCAATTATAGTATATTATGTATCGACGATAATATGGACAAGGGTGCGAAATTGAGTGTCGAATGTAAATCCTCGTAGTATCATAATACGTTTTATTCATCGATAATTTAAATTAAATTAAACTTAGTTATTAGAAAAACATCTTTCGAAAACTCCATCGATGGTTGGATCTATACTTTGTAACAGAATTTAAATATAAATTGCAATCTGTGTTCTCGTTTGCGAAGCGGACAAAACTTTTCGGACCGCAAAGTGTTAACCCTTCTGCCCGTATCACGTTATACGCGCACCGCTTCTCGTATCCAAGAGCTACACCGTGTTTATATACGTCCCCGTATATCATCCGAACGCTATTTTTTTTTTATCGTGCTTTGGCCATTCGTGAATGTCATTTCGATTTTTTTACATAGCGCCCTGCCTGAACGCCGTATCGTGATTTACTGGCATTAGATTCGAATCGTTTTTCGATAGTAACGAAGGATAATAACTTGGACTCTAGAACGGGCACGTATTCGTCCTTCTCATTTATTCACCAGTTTTGGCTTCAGGATGAAATTTTGTCTTCGGATTATGCAAAATCTTGTACAAAGATATCTTCTATCGCCTTCTATTTTTAGACTTTGCGTTATGCCTTAACTTATTATGTTTCTTAAACTTCGATGATCAACGATGAACATAACACAATTCCGATATACGCTCCTTTATCTTTCCATGTATACCCAAATTTCAGATTTCACCTCTAACACTAGAACTACCAAACCTGTCAAAATGACCGGTCAGTCGTTTCTTTAAAAAATCGCAGTACTTTATAACGATGTATTTTTTCTAGATTTTCCATGATTTTCATGCAGTATTTGGATCATAGTTTCGATTTACCGAAATTTCCTTTTACTCTCTCCTTTTCTTCAAAGACGTATGCGGTCTTCTAAATATGCCCAGAAAGTGGCTGGTAGTTCTAGTGTTAAAGCAAACAGACGATCGGATCTAATTTCTCCGCGAGTTTAACCACGTATCCGCATATCATTGAGAATTCTTACACAACGAACTCCGTGCCATGGGTTTAAAACGTTTTTCGATAGGTACCTTTGACAGACGGAAAGTCATCTCGCGTGGAGGGCCGCTATTTTTTTTTTCTTCTCCTTTTTTTTTCCATACGCTCGCCAATTCCGTACGTACGGGTCAAAGTGGAAGAGCAGCCGGCACTTTAGCCGAAGGCCGAGCAACCTCCCAGTTCCGCGCCTCATCCACGTTATATACGTGCTCTTTCGCTCTTTGGCATAAAACCAACTCGCCCCTCCGTATCTTCGCGTTTCTCGTCTTATCCTACCGCATCCTCGATGGAACTCGGCGGCTGGTTGCGATTCGGTCCCTCGCACCATCGGGGAGATCGCGGTAGGCACGTGCGCCAAAGCAGATTTCTCCAGACGCAGGCCGACAGCTCGTACGTGCGGCAGTTTGCAAAAATCCCTCTCTCTCTCTCTCTCACCCTCTCTCACTCCCCCTCTATCATTCTGTCTCTTTGACCCTCTGTTCCACTATCTGGTCGTGGCGAAATTACTTCGTTCCTCGTCTTTGACACGATTTTTGAGCTGGTGGTGATATTGAATTATCGAACGGATCGATATAGGCTGGTTATAACCTGGTAGAATTAATTGAACGATCGAATGATTTTCTATGATTTTCTATAAACTTGATTACACGATAATTTGTTTCTTTTGTTGCAATTTGGTTGATATTTATTTTTCTCCTTTTTTTTTAGAATGATATTTCTAAATCTCTGCGGGAAATTTCTAGTAGTTTTAGCAAAGGCATTCTTTATGGATATTAAAAGATAGTTAAAAAAGATTTCCGATTATTATCCTAGAGTGGGTCACGATATGAATATCCACGGATAAGCGTGAAACTTAAATCGCATCCATCACCTCTGGACCTTTTTACCTCTCTCTCTCTCTTCTTCTGAAACAGTAAACCAAAAATAAACTAAACACAAAAGTACATTTAATAAAACGATACAACTGTATCCTCCTCGTTTCTTCGACTCGCTTACATTTTACATAAATTTACCCCTGAACTCGGTACGTCCTAAATAACCAGACGTTTCACAAAAAAGGCGTAAGCTCGCGCCAGCAAGTGAACTAGGATCAAAATTCTGAGCAACCATAAGGAAATTCGAGCAGCACGATTCACGTAACGTTCCCATAATTCGTTCCTACGAGGAGCCACGGATCCAGGAGGAGCGTTAGCCGGACGTTTTTCGGGCCAATCGAGTTCCTTAATTCAATCACTGGCCGATCCTTTTTTGCCAGGCGAGGCGGGATAAACGCGCAAAGTTCGGCACGTCGCGTTAGGGGCTGCGCGTGCACCGACAATGAGAAACGGCCACTCGGCCTGTTCCGCGGCGGGGAATTCGTTTGGCAAAGTGGATCCACCGTCTCGCCTTCCACTTCCTAGGGTGGAACCTACGGGGAGGGCGGCGCACGTCCGGGCTCTTCGACCAGGGCCAAAGTAAAGCCCGGAAGTGTATTTGCTAAACGACTCCGGAGGAATCGAACGATGCCCCGACCCTTTTGTAAACCCCTTTACCGTGGCGGCTCCCTTTATCCCTGCCTCTATCTTCTCCCCGCCGGTTACCTCGTTTTATCGTGACGCAGAAGCTCAGTGCTCTCTATCCGTGCACCGTGTTATTTGCCCGGGTATTAGAACATGCGTCGTGGAATATGCGAAACTGGAGTACGTAGAAGTCGGCAAAGTTGTAGCATAATGCGTATTTGCTTAAAACGATTTGTTGAATTACACGAAATTATCGATAGTAGTGGTAGTTGTAGAGCGAGAGGCTTTAACACCAAAACGATCCTCGTACTTCTAGGAAATTCTTTGACATTCTCGCAAGCCACGTACGGATTTTTGATTTGTTAGATTTTTAGATTCTTGCTTCGATTTATATGCGAAGAATAGCGATAATTCTTAGACCTGGGGGTTAGTTACGGAATGTCAGTTTTCTTGAAGTAGCTGATTATCTGTAACTGCGTTAACGAAACTTCCGTAGCTGTTCACTGGTCTGAGCGTAGCGACGTGAAAGAGTTAATGGCGCTGGTCGATGTGGCGCTGGAAACTGCTTCTATTAGGAAAGTGGATGAGGTTTGACAGCGTCCAAAGAGCGATTTTAACGCGTCGCGACGTTGGCTTCGGTACCGCGGGGTCGACGACCTCTGCGGACCATGCAGGGCATAACAATGCATAGGGCGGTGCCTCGAAATAAATCGGCAGAACGTCTTCCGGTCATTTTCACCAACCACGCTCGTTAAATGGGCGAAGACAAAGGTGCAAACGATGGGCCAACAGCGACGATTCGCTCGAAATTTCACCTCCCCCATATTAATGTCAGAACTTAGCACGAATTGCGTTATATTCGTCGCAGTTTTTTTAGTGGAGAGAGGAAATACAATGTTTTTTTAAAATTATTTTATGATTTAATACGGCAATCGATTCTATTAATGGAATAAAACGTTGCAAATGTTTGCGATTAGTAGCGGTATTAGAAAGTGAGTGATATCCGTGCGTAAATCCATTCCAACAAAAAATGGTAAAGATGCTTAATTCAAATTTGCTCTTATAAATCGTTACACGAAAAAAGGCTTTGATGCAATATTTAAGCAGAGGTGAGCTTTTTTCGAACATGTTTTTCGGGGCAGCGCGCTTTTAAATTCGAATGTTTTTCAGGAGGTGTATTTCCAACGTGCCCTTTGCACCTTTGAACACTGATGGCCGTTCTCGGTTGCGGATATTTCAAAAGAACCCTGTTTTTCACGTTGCAAATGATGAAATATTTTTGGCTTTCAGACACGATCGCGTTCGACAAAATTGACCTCCTTACGACATGCATCGCGCCCGATGAAAGCAAAATGCAAACCTAATTTAAAGCTTCGCTCTGTCCGACGATATTTGGATAATCATATTAATCGAAAGAAACGAATGGAAGAACGCGGAGAAAACTCAGATCTCAGCTTTAATATACACTTTATTTCCACGTTTCACAATCTCACGCTCTTTAATCAATAAACGAAAAACTCTTGTCGTCTATATACAAAAACATTGAACACATCTCGAAGCGCAATTAATTTAATTCTCCACACCTTAATCAATTAACTGCCCTCGAGGCGTATACACGTCGGTCCAAAATTTTCTATCCACACGATTGATCCTTACACTCATAGTGTAAAATAAAAAATGATCATTTATCGCAAGTTCTCATTTGCGGAAAAATTAATATCTTATGGAATAAAAATGCAATACTTCCTTACCTTGCTTTACATCCATCGTAAACTCATACCGCCTCTCATTCCTGCCTTATGTTCCGCGATAAATCCCGCGGTTAAGCGATTAAAACTCAGGCACCATAGACGGAGCCCGTAGTATTTCGACGTCTCGTTCGCGTCAGATACGTTGTACCATCAAACGTGTCTACCAGCGATAATCGGTCATATTAGGGCGCGCACCGTGACAACTACAAGGGCGATAATAGCCTGTTACAGGGATTAGAAAACGGCATTAGCTGTATAACAGCGTACTGCACGTTCACTTAATGCCATAAATTCGCATCCCAGCGCTAATGAATATTCCGAATGCGCGTATTCCAAAGCGAGGCGGAGCCTCGTACATGTATAATACAGGCCGCCGTCAATGGGCAAAGTTAATAACAATCAGAATGGCAATAAGCGTGATTGGGGAGCGCCTCGTTGTGCGGCATGTCCCGAAAACAATCCCGGCCTCTAACTAGACTGCCTCGGCGTATTCCGACGTACGCTCCGCGGAACACCGTGAAAAACTTTGGTTTATAACGAATAAAAAATAAAACGAATACATTTTTTTCATACCCCCGGCGCACGCGGCTTTCGCCATTTCCAGCGGCATTTTCTGCCTTCTGTCCATTAATATACCGAAACGGACCGACGAACGAATGGACCGGAACCCTTTATTTTCATCCAGGGGTTTTATCAAGGCAAATGTGGATGACGCTGTGGAAGAGATAATAACGAGGCGGTCTGGTATATCACCGCGGATATGATTTTTTACTAACGCAAAAATCGCAGAATCTAACGATATAAGTGTATCGTGGATAGTCGCTGTGTGCACGAAACGTAGCCACCGTTGATAAAAATTAGGGATTAATAAAGCGGATTGCTTGATAAGTTCAAATATGAATATCATAATTATTTATTAAAAGCAAGCAGGTTCGTTATAAAAATTTGAAGGCCGGCCAGGCCGAGAGCGGAAATTTTCTCGTTCAGTATCCCGCGGTCCTTCGGCGCGAGTGGTAGCTTGATAACGTTTGACTCGCGGTGCAAGACGCGTTTTACTCCATCGTCGGCTGTAAATTGGTTATTACCTTGTGTTCGCTGTTCGTAAATTTGCCGTAGCCGGCTAACGTTTCGCGCGCGTTTTACGGTGGCCCTGTACGTATGAATAATACCGAAGGACAATTTCCTGAAACTCGAGAGCCGTGCAGTGCTTTAAAACAGGGGGGGCAACGAAGGGAGAGGAACATCGGATGCAGTTATGCATGCGTGGAAATGGAATATGCAGCCGCGAGAAGCGTACGGCCGAAAGGTATTTGAACACCGTGCCAATTACTCTCGAGCGTTTCACTGGCAAAAAGCGTGAACACGTTTGTTTTTCGAATCCAGGGAGGAAGGTGTGCAAAGTCGGTAATGTCGCGTAGATCCATTCGGTGATAACCACCGTGAGTACTCTTGGATCTTTTATTGGCGAACGTTCCAATTTGCGAGGCATCCTGTGCTACGTCATCGCCGTACATTGTAACGCGTAGTCACTATATTGACATCGTGATATTGTGGGAATGCGAAAATAGTCCAGCGCGAGAACGGATAAATATTTGAAAGAGTATAGGACGAAAGAAGTTGGTTTGACGTATGGTTTGAAAAATGCGCATGGCTGATGGGTGCGTGAGTATATATTAATGAGAGAAAGAGAAAGAGAGAGAGAGGGTGCAGAAATACTATGGAAGAAAGACAGTTAGTTACAGAGAGTTGCAGAGAGCAAAGTAGAGTACAGAGAGCAATAAAACAGTACAATAAAACTATATCATAGCGATATCAATGAAGTTTCTTCGCTCGTCAACACAAGTCGCTGACGAAAAGACACTTGAAACCAAGCACTCCCATCGATCACCACGATATGCTTCTCTCTAACATTCGCACAACCAAACCGCTTATCTGCTCATTGCTTTCGAACCTCGATTACTGTTACCCAACGGGAAATTGGGTTAAAGTACGCCTCGAATAACCGCGATTAAGGTACGAATTCCTCGAGCCGCCTTATCGTTCTTTCGATATATTTATTCTCCAAAAGGAATACACGGCTGGCTGACTTCCTGAGCTTCCAGCCCGGCGCTGGCAATTATTCGGCGCAGGAAGATGAAAAACGACGATGTTTTATTAACCGTCCTCGGAGGATCGCGGGGAAAAATTCGTAAAAAACAAATCCCCGGAGATAACTAGACAGATTACGTCAGTGCGGTGGAAAAGTACGGGCAAGAGCATTTGCTATTTACGTGTATGCAAAAGCTCAGCCTCTTGATATGCGGCCAGTGGACCAGGGAGGAGATACGTGCGCCTGGCTTCCGGGAAGAGCGAGACAAATGCACCCTGTTTCCCGTCCTCCCTTTTTCCACTTCTTCCCCGAGATAATAACGATCTATGGTGGACCCGCTGTTCTATGGCTCGCTGTTATCTCCCGTACAACGCGGCCGCCAACACGCTTATGCGTACAAATTTCTCGCGCTGATATCCGCCCCCTTTTTCTCGATGGCTCGACCCCACTGACTTCTGGGTGACGATCACCGGCATTCATCCACCAGGTCAAAAACTCAGCGTGGTTCTTTTCTCCTCTTTCCACTTTGATCGTACCGCCGTGGTAATTACGCGACTCTCTCTCTCGTGCCTCGTTTGCATATCGTGGATAATCGTGATTTACACGTTCCTTTCGCTATTCGCGTATTAGCTTATGATATGATTTGGATATATCTTCTCATATTTGCAGAGTAAATTTTTGTAGTTTGGAAAGGAAAAAAAAATACGAATCAATGGAAAGTAAAGGAAAATTTTAGGATTATCGTGCTGAAGAACTGATGGATATACGTTTTGGTGGGTTCTGAGTTGCGACCTACTTTTCTTGAACGAGGTTTTTAATTCTCCTTACAAAATCAACGTCCCTTTGTGTGTAATGTAGTTCCAGGAACTGTGAAATTTCGAACACTCGATTCATAACGAAACTGGCGCAAGCGATTTACGTTTGTAAATATCGGGATAATTTCCAGTATTCCGGGTATAAACCTCGCAAAGGTGCCTTCGCCGGTGGCAATGTAATTTATTCGTTGCGCGGGATTAACGAGGTTCGCGTTGAGTCAAACGGCAAAAGTAATATGCGCGTGTCAAAGGTAAAGCCTGAATTGGCCCACTCACGTGTCCGATTATGACCTTCTGACCCGAGTTAGGATGTTTACCCTGGCGAAATGAGCCGTTTAGTTTCAACCCTCTGCACCAACGCCCTCATCTCAATGCTTTTCCGCTTCTTTCCCCAGTCTCGAGAACTCGCATCCGAGTGGAGTGGCTCGTAACTCGGTGGTTTCCACTTTAGTATTGCATTCTTCGAAATCACTCGCGCGTTGAGGGTCGGGAATGCTGTAACCGGACGTAATCAGGTGTGATGTATACGAAAATTAACATTTTCCAAAATCCTCGGGAGCGAGGCAATTTGAGACAACGAGATAGGAGACTTATCGTAATTAAATGCTGATGGAATACGGCAATTGCGAGTGCTTATGCGTGGAAAATGAAATTAGGAACCACGTTGCAGGAATTGCGGTGAAAAGCTGCGAACATTTCTAAGGAATGACGGATGAATCTCGCTAATGGTACGTATGATAAAAATATCGATCGATCATCGGAAACATTGGTATTGCATGTAAAAATAAATTGTAATATCGAAATGAATTTTAGACTAAATTTTCTCTTAAAATATTATAATAGTATCTTGTTTTCCAAGTCTTGTATCATCGTTAAGTTTTTAATTAACGGCGATATAAGTTGATTATATTTACGCTTAAGATCAACGTTTGAAGTTAATTATTTTTGAAACTTAATAATACGTCTCAAATTGCCATTAGGTATATTCGCGTACTTAGGCGTCAGCTTTCTGGCAAATGCTAACGAGCCTTACTTCCCCCGGTGTTATCAAACGTTCTAAGCGGTCTGCAAGTTAGAAATCAAGAAGACACTGGGTAAGATCCCGCGATCATTATGCTAATTACTCTATTCTATCGCAGACGGAGGCGGCATTACTTCGAAGCGTAACTTTCTTTCGCAACTCAACGGTAATACCGGCCATTGTTCCGCGTATTTTACCTCGGAGGTTTTGACAAACTTCGTTTTCCATTTGCATACGCATATGTATAAGAAGAATATATATATAAGGGGAATACCTTTAAATAATCATCTGCGAGCATCATGAATTTCTTTTTATACCGCTATGCGTGCTTCTATGTACACGTGTAATTAATAAATGTATATACAGTAATTACACGTATATATGAGAGAAGATGCAACGCTACATGTAAAAACACGTATAAGAATCGCGATCATTTGAAAATATGTATCCTTTGTTTCCCATTATCTTTGCGCAACATAAACCGCTGCGATATCCAGACGCCGATTCGATATCCGGCGATACAGTTACGCTCAAAAATACACTCCGTCGAACGTTTAGCGGACAATTCCGATTCGATTTTCGATTTGGCTTTCGGCGGCACGATAGAACGAATTGGCGAGCGCGCATAAGGCCAATTGTTTCATCGTATTTGCGAGGAAATATTGCTCAAAAGCGGCGCAGCAGTTTCATCGCAACGAACGGTACTGGAAGTCCGCGTAAAAAGTGCAGCCTTAATTAATGCACGTTAGAAACGCTGGCTTTGTTTTATTTACAATTTTCGATACCTGTCTCAATATCCATCTTCGTGTGCATTTAAGTGCAGGAAATTTCGTTTGCTGTTGCTCGAGGATCCTTTATACATTGAAATACAATATAAAGCTATTTCTATTTTTAACGCAATGATCATCAAGTTTCAAAAAGCGATTTTTAATATTCTGCATCTCAAATAACGCGCACGGTACGGTCGCTCTAGAGCTTTGATCTATTCAATAATACAAGACGTGCTCTTTTAACCCAAGAAAGTTACATTAAAAGTTACAAGACTTACATTGTTCTCAAAATCAAATCGACGCGCGTTCCAAAGATTATATACTACATTAGAATCCCGAGATCCGCGAACAAACAGCTCTCAACCAACGAATCCCTTTTTCCAAAGCCCCCCCGCGATTACCGAACTCGCGGCTTGCCAATCCTTTCCCCAGCCGCTCGTTCGGGAAGCATAAAACGTCCAGCCGCCCTCCGAAAAATTCCGACGAGCCTTCGAAATTCAGCAAATCGATTTCCATCGGCCTCTCGTCGGCGTATAACGAAAGATGATTGGTAATTACCAGCGTGAGAGTCGTGCCGACATAGCCAGGTTTTATCGAGCACGCATACCGTTGGGACACTAATGCAATTCCCTCGTTATCCTGCGAGTCTCTCTCTCTCTCTCCCTCTCTCCCTCTCACTCTTCAGTTTTCTCTCTCGCTCATTCACTCGCTGTACCTTTCCCCCTTCTCTTTTTACCCTCTTTCTCTTTCTTCCTTTCTATGCAGCCCTCCTCCTCCCTCCCTCCTCTCGCTCTCTCACCGGTGTTTCGTTAGAGTCGATCAGGACTACGCAGGTTTTTTGTCCTCCATAAAAACTGCAACCCAAGCGGATTTGCGGCACGGGAGCGGAAAAACAAATCACGTTACGCTGATTATCCACGGCGAGGTCCCGCAGCGAGGGGCGGAAGGGGAGGGGCGATGCGTCGTCGATATTTACGTTGAAAGCCGACAACGAGAGGAAATCTGCGGGCAACGACGGATTGCGGAAAGGACGAAGGTGGACGAAGCACGAGGCACGGTACGTTGCTCGCGCCGAGGATGCTTTTGCGAGGGAAACCTCGTTGGAAATAATAACGAGGATTGGCTTCGCGAGGAGGATGATAATAATTCACGCTTATTTTTTAATGGTCGACGCTGCTTCGAGGAATAACTCGTAAATTCGATTCTTAGCACTTTCGAGCGCGACCGGGTAAGCGCGATTATGCTCATTAGAGGCGAGTAGCTCTGAGACCTTATTTTCCTCGCACCTTGCCGAATTTAAGAAGACGAATCTCCATCGGTCCCCTTCTCGAGTCCCGCGGTTGCAGGATCCGCTTATCGGCCACGGCAGTGACCACGTTGGACTAAGCGAACGAAATGGCAAAGTATTCGCTTTACGCGGCTAAATCCTAAAGACGGCAAGAAAAATTTGACCCAACCGCCCTTTGCCAAGTCGGTATCGTGGAGAATTTCACACCGCACGGTTGGTCCATATTTTAACAACGATGTTCCCTAGGAAAGAATGATATATAAATATTATCCTATAAATTGTATCCTTAACGCAACTCTGGATTTCTACTCCGGGACACCTATTTGTCTCACGAGCATCCAAGAGCCATTCGAAGTACGCCTTTGGCGATTATTCTCGGCAAAATTTGTCGGTGAATGTCTGAAGAGGGCGTAAAGCCTGCGAGGAAACGTAATAGGAAGGAATACATCATCCGTTGGCTGGAAGGGGCCGTGTTTTTATTATCATTCATGAAATCCCAAAGTTGAATAAATCGAGGGGACGTTCGTCTGCGTTTGCTGGAAGGGCCGTTCCTCTCTTCGGCTTCGACGCGAAGTACGGATGGCCGGTAATGGAGGATACGACGCTGTTTCCTCGCTGCCCGGTGTAACTCTTTGGGGCGAAAGCGATTCAATGCTGTGCACCCTCGCGAATCGAACTCGACGTAAGTTTTTCCCACGTACTTTTGAACAACGACGTTTTCCTTCTTCCAACGATAAATTGTAGTCGATGGATGTCCCTATTATGCGGGGTGATTGGGAAAAATGAATGCAAAAGAAAAAACTCGAAATCAATGGACGACGAAAGTCGTATCTCTCGGACGATAATTGCATTTCGATACAGCACTCGTATTTGCATATCTATACATTCGTGTCGAGTAATTAAATTACTCAATGTGCTAAACACATTGAAGCTACCTCACGATTTTTACAATATCGTAGATGAATAATCGATTCACTTTGCATTTGGAGAGTTCATAAAATCGATACGGAAACCATGATTCCTTTAATAAGCCACGATCCATTACCCCAAATAAAACAACGCTTCCCCATTCCCTATACGCTTCTTCCATCAAGAGGATCACGCGCCATTGTTGTACTTTGCATAAAACATCGGATAAATCGCGGTGAAAACCAAGGCGGGCCAAAGGAAAGGGGATTTTCGAAAGCATATTTTCCAAAGAAGCTTAGACCGCAGAGCTTTACAACGCGAAACCGTGAAACCGTCGCAACAACGAAAAAAAAAAAAGGAACGTGCACGGAAGCTGCGTCTAAGGAGCCATTTACGAGGAAGGGATGATTTCTCGCTCCGGTATGGCAGGGAAAGAAACGACGCACGCGCCACGAAAAATTAGGATATCCCGTGCTTCGCGGAGGGCTTGCGGCGAAAGAGCCTTTGCAGCAGCGATGCAGGGAGCCCAAGGACCATCGAGGATGCCGCGGAGAATCGGTCGAAGGAGGAGAAAGAGGGCTAGGCACGCGCGGCACGTAGATGAAAGAGTAGAGGTCCGAAAGTATGCGAGGTACTTGATACAGGGCTAGTACTCCCAAAGCAGTGATCCGTAAATTACACAGCGAGTAAGCAGCTTGGTTTTGGCTGGAAGAACCGACGTCAAAGCAGGCGCAGTCGTTTCGAGGCCCCGCTCTCTGACTACCGGACCGTGCGCGGAAATCGTTCGGTCGCGGATCGATCGACGTCCTCTCCACGCTTTTTCGCCCCTTGTTTATCCTCCTCCGCTTTTTATCTAGACTTTGCCTCGCTCCGCGCCGTGGGAAACAACGCGAGACGATCCGCCAGGTTCTCATCCGCGTCATCGGGCGGTATTTGTGCCCGCTGCATTGCGTCGCTCGCTCTTACCAATTTGCGGTACGCGCGAGGATTTTACCTTGCCAGAGGGGGAAATAAAAATATCACGCGTCGCGGGCATGGATCGTGGAACCTACCTTCTGGCGGTCGGTTTTTGTTCTCGATTTCCCATTAAAAGTTTAATGCAAAAGCGTCGTATCGACGTGAAACCTCCCGCGCGGTCCGGGCGGCCGGGATCGTAGAGTCCTCGATCGACGATATTACGATGCTCTCGTCGTTCCTCGGTATTGCCATGAAATCGTAACTTCGCCGGATTTCGAATTTCATCGCACTTTGTGTAATGGTAATCCGAGATTTTACAAGGAGGAGAAGTTAATCCGTGGCGCGATGGAGATATATATTCCTGGGCGAATGAGAAATTGCGATCGGCCGGGAAGCGGTGCTTCTCCTTTCTCTTTCCTTTTTTCGAACCTCCGCGTGTCTTCCTCGCCGTGCATTAAAAACGACTAGGTTGCGCGCCAAAGGGAAAAAAGGAGAAAGTATAATTTATCTTATATCTCCGTAATATAATTCGAAGCGCAGCTCGTGTAAGGAAAACCCACTTATAAGCTTCCAACACCCGCTTCGTTCGGCTTCGTTTAATCCAGACCGTAAATCACTTGAGTCCTCCATATTTTCCGGTGGATTAAAAATGCTATGTGCAAAAAATCGGAGAAAGGCAATGGAGTATTGAAATGTTAAATAAAAACGCATATAAAACGTTTATAGGATCCAAAAAAAAAAAGTAATACTAGACGTCATATCATTTGGATGAAAATCCTTCCATATCTGAGACGTCAGTTTCCTCTTCGCGAAACTATCCTTCCATTCGTCCCGGGCACGACATTAAACCGCGTCCAACCGAACGACTGTCGTTGTAAGACGTCCTCCCCCCCCCCCTCCTCGCCAACAACCTCTTTTGAGAATGGAGGAGTGGACCGAGGATGAAGCACTCTCTTGTACTAAGGGCTAAGAAATTACACCTAAAAGCGGATGAACCTGCCGTGCGATTCCACGACATGGAATGCAGAAGAGGCGGGGAAACCGTGGCATTAACGATCCTATAGATGTTCCTAGAGTGGGCAATTCGCGAAATGGAAGCATCTCGAGGGAGGTTTTTTAGGGGCAAATGCCTACTCGCATCTTCGTAGCAACGCGAGTAGAAATCGCTGAAGGTACGAAAGGCTAGAACTCACGAGGAGACCTGGTGTTGAAAGTATGCGAAAATAGGACGTGACATTATTCACTACGCTAAATAACTCCAGAATATTTAATTCCATATAACTAAATATTCTAAATAACTAATAATAATAAATAACTAAATATTCTAATAATTAATCATTCTAAATAACTCCAGAATATTTAATTCCACTGTTTAGTACGCAAGAATCGTACAATTTCAATCTCACTTTCTAATAAAAGTACAATACTCTGATACAAAATAATTAAATACAAAATTCTATTGCAAAATAATTCAATAATTGTAAAAAATTCTATTCGAAATAATTCAAGTATTATATCTCTCGATCCATCTCTCAAATGTCTTCCTTTACAATAGATTCCTGGATACTCCGTACAATATCTCTATCCCCATACTTCGCTCCGTGCTTCTTCGTCAAATCCTACCTGGGAGACTTTGATGAAGCGCACGTCGAAAGGGACGTCCTCAAAATTCTCGCAGCGAGCGGCTTTCGATGCTCGACCGTTTATCTTCGCGCTCGAGGCTTTTGACTGCACCGGCGTAGGCTTACTTCGAACGAGGCCGGTGATTGATTCGACAAAGTGCCGCCAACGCGCCAGGCACCGCGCGAGAGAGACGAGGATCGTATTTCGTATCGACGAATCGCTAATGAAAATGCACGGGCCCGATAGCCCGATTTCGAGACGAGGCGCTCTCGTCGATCGGCTTGCCAATGCGACGTGTGCCGCCTGCTGCGCGCAAAGTGCTCTGCAAATCCGGCGCTACGTATCTGTCAAATTTATCAAACGCGCCTTCAATTTGCGAAAAAAATATCCCGATTAAGGCCCACGAACGAATTCGTCCGCGTAAGCGTTTGCCGAGGATGGCGAGGAAGGTTACTTTGCACAGCGCAGGAACGTGGAGAATAAATAAACAGCTAATTTCATCGGAGATGGCGAATGTAGAATAATTTAGCACAACGACCATCCGGATTTATCTTCGAAAGAACCTTTTCCTCGAGATATTACATCGTACACTTCGTGCGTATTTGAAGCTTCGCGTCTGATAGAGACATGATTTCTTAATCAGACAACCTTCCTTACCCAAAGTACCTCTCGCTAAAAATTCTGCATCTTCTTATCCAACTCCCAACATCAGCATCCTCGTAAGGTCTCATAAATTTATCATAACTCCAAGCGTAATCCGTGTATTCCTATATTGCGCATCGTCCATTCGACTTTTGCGGAAATTCCATTTTCACGCGTTCCCAAAATTCCCAAAATTGGCGACACGTAGAAACGTTGGAGGTGGAGGATAACGGCATGAGCGTCAACGGCAGCGGACGTGTTAATGGGAATTCGCGAGAGATTGACAAAGATCCAAATTGATAGTTCGCCCGCGGATGCTGGGAACAAAGCCCCCGACATACGTACACGCGCCAGGGCCATGCATCTTCCGCCATTGTGTACCGGCGCCGATTTTATTTGCTCCACCATGCCGCGGCCTGTCCAGAGCGAAAGGGTTAAATGCATCGTGACACGTCTTCTCCGTGGCTCACTCGAGATTAATTCTCCGCAAGATGTCTTCCTGGAATCCGGCCTGGATGACGAATGTTCGGCTAACGGGGGACCTTTAATACGCGTTCCTGGGCGTGCCGCGTGCGTGCCGATGTTCCCCGCAAGAGACCCGTTTTTCTCTTCCCACTTTTGACACTTTGACTGTAAGCGTAGACTGAATTTCTCAGTAAATTTGTACTCTTATTAAATTTTGTTGCTCAAATTTTTATGGGGAATTTTTATTTATATTTTCTTTAGATCTCTGATTATTCTTAAATTTCTTTTTTTGTACGATCCCGTGAGCTTGATGGAAATGGAAAAGGTTTGATATGGGCGGTAAATGCGTAGTGATAAACAATAACTGATTTAAAACAAAGACACTAAAGAAGATTAAGAAACGTTGATAAGCAAATGACGCGTTTAGGGACGGAGTGAAGAAATTCGTACAAACAAGGTAAAATGTAAGTTAATAGAAGTATGTTAAATAAAAAGTGAAAAATTAAAAATCGACAATCTTCGCTTACGAATAGAAGTAAAAACACAATAGTTTTAAATTTTCCCGCTACGATACTTTATTTTCTTCGGGCTTGAAAAAGGGCAGCGTGCATTATTGAAGTACGCTGAATTCCGTTTCCAAGCTAACAATTTCTCTGGTTTTTTGTAAGAGGCGAAATTTAACGTCGCGCTAAATTATATCCTTTATTTCCAGCTGTCGTTTGTTACGACGGTCGATGCTAATGAGCGGGTGTAAAAAAAAATTCAATGAATCCGGAGAAAAGTCTGAGCAGCTGTGCTAATTTCGTGTGTCGGCAAAGTATTGAACATTTCGTATTATGCACCGTTAATGCTTTCGGAACCGAGAACCGTAATTGCGCTCCTTTGGTTCGTATTTGAAAAATGGCAGGGCGAAGGCGCCGGGCCCTCGTCTTAAAGGATTGAACAAACAAGCCTTTATACAGGTTCGTGTATTCAGAGCTCAGGAATGCTAAAAGTCTTGAAATCCTCAAAGAGATGGAAAGTTCGAAATTCTTGAAAGGGCGCGGAATTATATGAGAAAATTGTAAGAGTCAAAAAGGATCTATCATCGCGGCGCCTTATAATGCCCCGTTTGTAAATTTCCAGAGTTCTCCTTATTCTCCGACGTATTTGAAATCTCTCGGAAAACTTTTCGACGAACGTTTTGGTAGATTTTCGACATTTTTTGGAACGAATGTACGAAATGATTTGATCCAATTTTCCCGCGCTAAACTGGACATCGTAAACGATTCGTCATCCCCGATTGAGGATTCGCCCTCGAGAAGGAAAGTTTGTTTCTCGCGAGGTAAAGTTCACAGGTGTAATAGGTTCGCGAACCGAATCATCGATCTATTATTCAAGGAGAATCGAATAATATACTGGCAGCTAATTAAACTTAGGTGTTCGTGTCGAAAGTAATATACGCGTAAGATGAGCTTCTCCTTGTGGATGAGAGTAAGACAAACGTTATTCGATAAAGCTAGGTGTTACAGAACTACTCTTTTTATAATCCTCTAATTCTACATTTTTCATCATAAAATGAAATAACTGATTAAATTTTAGTTTCCAGACTCATCCATGATCATTAACCCGTGGACCCTCGAGCGGTTCGTGGATCAAGGCTAACCCTTAGATTTCTCCTCTCATTATCATTATCAAATTACTCAGAAGGTCAGGCTTCGGAGGGTTAAGAATCGTCGCGTTTAATCGTCCCTCCCCCGACATTTCTCCTTCCTCCACTTCCGGCAGCTGCTCCGCGATGAGTAACCGAAATCTTCCAAACGATCTTCGCATTTGCGCCCGATGCTCCATAATTTTTATAATACAATTCAACACAGAAACCAGGACGTGCAATATTTCTTAAATACTATCGACGGACAATACGTTCGGCACCCTCCTTCCAACGTCATTCGAAGCCCCGAGCTTTCAGCTTTCCCGCTTTACTAACGTAACCTGTACTTATGCGTATATTCCCACGAGTGCCTCCCCCCCCCCTCCCCCCCACCCTTATTTCCTCCTTACCGCCTTTTCACCGTCTTTACGTGCCCCGCAAGCCTGATTCACAGCGACGGGTAATTGCGAAGTTAAGATTCTAAGACCTCGTTCCATCGTTTCCACTTACAACTTAAGCGGAACTTAAAGTTCAATTTAACGTCGAATGACTGGCAACGATTGGTTGTATTTTCATTTAACTTCCCGGGTAATTTCGCGCCGCGAGCCGAAACTCGGCCCGCCCCCCTCCCCCCTCCCCTCGGCCGACATTTTATCCCGGCGTACTAACGTTTTAATTAACTTCTTTGACTTAGGATCTTGCACGAATCTTCCCAGGCCGCGCGACCTGATTGGTTAGGCGCTGCACTGCCGACCAATGGAATTACGCGCGATTCCTTTCGTCGCATGGCCTTCCAGGACCGTGATTACAGTTGCGTATATTGTTAGGAGGGCGGGTTTCTCTCGAGAGCCCATCGTTTCGCGTTTATGGAGCGGAAAGGAGACGGCGCACGCGGTGTTTCGGGAATAAAATTTCCGAAAGGTGGGGACGGAGCTCCATTTTTCCCCGCGAGGACATATTTTATGGCTGTATTCTGCCCATCGTGAGGATGAGAAAAAGTCGGCGAACATCGTCGGAGACACGGTTTTTCGCCGGGTTGGACGTCCACTTTGGGGGGAAACTTTTCTTACGAGTAACCGTACCGGTCGTTAGTTTTCTTTTTTGAATAAGAATCGTATCGGTCGATGTAGTGGTGAAGCGGAAAAGTCGTTTCACGGATTTTAGTCGGTTGATTTATTAATTACAGTGCTGTTCTTCGAAGTGTCGTTATAATCTTATCCGCTGTATTTCATAATACACGGGAACATTTGTAATGTTACCAATAAATCAAACATCAACATTTTTGTTGATGTTTCGAAGCAAAATATTCTTGTTATATTTTTATAATGAAAAAAAGTGACTTCAAAAGAATTGTAAACGTGTCCACGTGTTCGTGAAATATTTCGAACATTAATACGAAAGTCGTACAGATCTCACGTTTTCCATGATCGATAGTGGCGCGAAACGATGTTCTGAAATTCCTCGGGTACAAGACTCTTCTCGGGAAACATGGCGATACGAGTACGATTCAATTTTCCATCCAGTCACGTTCAATTACCGTCGTCTCGTATGGAATTATTTAACTTGGCATCGTTTTACTAAATGTACCGAGAGTTTAAAAATTGCATAAACGCATCGCGATATATACGGTGGAAGCAGTTGGAACGGAAGCAGAAGGAATATTTGAATTATCTCCCATGGCACGGAGTAGTTTGCCAGAGTACGATCTCTGCCGTAACTCTAGTATTGGACGGAGAATTTCTGGCTCGACCAAGTCCGCCGCCAGTTATTCACGATAATCGGTATAATATGGGCTCAAATATTTGTTCGGCAATGTCTTGATTTTAATATGTTTGAATGAAATCGAAGCTCGCGCCTGGTCGTTCTAAAATTCACCTAAAAAAAATCTCGTTTCAGCGTGTATATCCACGTTCTTTCGAGAATTCCATCCATCCAGAATTGGATTAAACATTACTCGTCTATGATTTTCATACAAGTCAAGCTAGCAAAGCGTCGCTTAAAACATGTCCGACTAGAATTAATCGCTACTCGACTCACTACATCGTAATATTCGACCTTGGCTTAAGTCAGAATCCACGATACCTGGAGACTGATATGATTCCACGCCTTCAGAACTCTCGCCGACAAATGATATGCAAACAAAAATCCGCTTGCCGCTTCCAAATCAACGCAACTCCATTAAACACGCGATCGCCGCTCTTCGCGTGTCGTCTTATTCCCCTACGATCATCGTAACGTACATTCAAATTCAATTAATTCCGTCACAGAACATATCATTCCTACCTCACTTTACACCTTCAATCTCGATTCAAAAAACACATATACGAACATTTCACAAAACACGTATAGAACACAAAAACACATGTATATTTTCAAGAGTCTTTATATACGTGTCCACGAAATTCTACACTGGAGCGTTCCAAACGAATGTATTGTACCTTATACCTTATTCGCCATGGAAAACTGATCGAACGAGGCAAGACGGTCACCCAGGAAGCCTTGGTGTGCATAACGTAGTTTCGCGATGGCGCGCATTTGTCTTGAAAATCCCCGTCTACGGGCCAGGTTTTTATATGCGCCCTTTGGAGCCGTGGCTGGGAGTACGGTCGTAGGAAGCAGCACCGCGAAATTGGAGCTCGGCTCCCGGGGGACATAATCGTACCCGCGAACGGGCACGTTGCGGATATCGCGATAGAGTCCCGATCGAAAGCCATTCGGGCGTGCTGGATACCGATCGCGAGGGGCACGTAGATAAACCTGGTGCGAGGGTAGGATGTGGAGTACCATAAACACCTGCCGTGTACCTGTATCGGTGCCTCGTTGGCTACAAGGTTTACGCTTAAACCTGAAATGTAATGCTTCCGCACAATGGTGTGCGAAATATACGGCAAACTGACCATTAAATATATGACTTTGCAATTTTCAGAACATGAAATTGAGCAATACCAGGTAGAATTGTGATAGAAAAGTTGGAATTGCCCTCTGAGTATATAACAGGGGATATATCGGTCTTTGGTGAAAGGTGTTGGTCTTGGTGTTGCATATACAAATTGATATTTTCTTATATATCTATATTTTTATCAAACATATTTTATTATATATTTAATAGATTTGATCATGAAGCTGATAGTTCTTTATTTTGAGTGTATGGATTTAATAATGTAAAGATAAGGCGATAAGTCTGGCATTTGTTGCGACACATTGATTTTTAGTTTAATCTTCGGGTTAAATCTGGCTCTGACTATATGACCGTTTATTAGACACTCGCCTAGACACTCTTAGTACAACACTCGCTTGAATACTGTCTGTATGACCCTTACTTCACACACTCCATGCGCCGACGCTCTGAATGACCCATAATCCGAGATCCTCGACGACTCACGGTCCAACACTCTTGCTCGCGCGCTCTTTTTTCTGGTTATACTAGGACTGTTCGTCTTCCTTTTCAAGGTCAGTCACATATACAGCCGCACTCCTATCTTTGTAATCGCACGTGGAAAAAAAGATTCGTACATTTATTTCCACAGATCTCTGAAAAAATCGCGGATAAAGTGTCTCAGCTACTTGTCACCAGTGTAAAACGGAATTGCTGGTCTCCGTGTGAGCGTCAGAGTTTAAGGAATCTGCCCCTTTCCGCGGAGAATTTCAACCGTTTGTCTTATTTTCTGCCTCGACCGTCGAACCTCGTTTTTGGTGGCCTCTCCTTTAAGTAAGTCGGCAAGCCTAACGTTCATCGGCAATCGATGGCGCAATTGGTGGAACATTCGTTCGAGTAGAGAAAAATCCCACGTTCCCAGTCAGCAACTCGATCTCCGATGTTTTTTCCGCGAGGTCTACATTTCTTCCGTCGAATGAAATTCCAATCCCGAGAGACAAGGTGATTTCCATATAAACACGATATTTTTCGTTTCGGGTTTTAGGAAGAGCGAAGGAACGAGGCCGACATCGTCTCCAAAACGCTATAAGCAATTGTTTGTATATATATATCTTTAAAAACATCATGCGGTATTTAAGATAAAACGATCTCCACGTTCATCGAATCAGCCGAGATATTTGAGTAACACAACTCACTTATAAGTGAGCCGTTCAGTGCACACATCGATTAACTCCATAAAAGGAAAAGTTGGGAAATGCGATAAAATAATGTATATTGATTTTTAAAATTCCCGTTATAATATAAATTCAAATATATAACGTAGAATGCATAAATACAGATATAGTTTTCATCTATCGGCATATCAAATTAATAAGAATAGCCAAAAAAAAATCAGAATGGCTTCTGAAATAAATTCAATGGGTAAACAAATTTTGCCGTTTAATGGTGTCAATCTTTATTATTCGGGAAAGTTATTATAAATATAAAAAATTACGACTATACCGAGTGCTTTGACGCTTAAATTGATTTTTCAAAAAGTGGAGTTAATCGATGTGTGCACTGAACGGCTCAAGTATCAATTTCTTTAAGCTTACGTATCGATACTTTTAAAATCCTTTCGTCGATACAAAGATAACGAGTTTTCATAAACACCGTACGATAATACCTAGTGTATATAAAGCGTAATATACGCACGGATGATCGCGTTACAACTATACCGAGCAATCCTCGGGGTATCGCGCCTTTCTTACAAAAGACGCTCGATACATATTGAGCTCTTCGATTGTTACCGACGGCTATAGGCCGTTGGCAAAACCCTTCGACGTGCTCCATAAACGTTCATAGCTGCTTCCTTGTTCCTACCGCTACGTTTATTCCCACGATTACACCCCATGGCGCCTTGCAATTCCAGTCGAAGTTCCTCGCCATGAAAGGATTAAGAAGGACCAGCGTAACGGCCGCGTCGAAAGGATCGCGACAATCTCGCGCTATTGCACGGAACGCTCGCAGCTTCGAAAGCGCAGACCTCACGCGTGACCCTTAACCCAAGGCCATCGAGAGATCCACCCTTAAATAAGTTTCACGGCGCTGTACGCATTTATAAGGCGAAGGGGAGCAAACAAGCGCGAAAAAAAGGGTGGCGGGTGTGTACTGACTTTCGAGGAGCTCCCGAAGTGTCCGCCTTTTATAACCAGCAATAACCAACGGCGTTATACGCGTGCCGTTAAACCGTAATACGGTAGCGAGTTCTCTTCCTCGCCTGTTTCCAAACGGGTCCCATCGCCAGTCGTAATGTCGGAACGTGCTGGCGTACGTATCGCTTGCACGCCTGATTCGATCGTAATCTTTCTCCTCTGCCGCCTTTTCTCGATACCATATCGAAGCCCGTTCGTATATCCTTAACCTATCTGCTCCCACGACTGACAATGTCGACCGGTTTTAAACCTTTTGGCTCCAGGTTTTTTTTTTCTGATAGAGATCCGAAAATCCGGACGCTCTTGAGAGGAAGTTCGTTATATTCGTAATTATATGCGAAGTATATGTTGGAGAATTATTATTTATCGTTACAACATATTTCATTTTGTATTGTATTACGAGATTTTATTTTATTTAGTTTTTTTGGCTTGGGTGATTGGAAAGAATGTATGATTGATAGGAGACACTTTCGGTTGGTCCGTTATATGAATGACTTAACTATTCTCTCACTCGTATTGTTAGATACATTTTTCGCTATTTATCTTCTCAAGGTTGAGCGTCGATATTTAAACTAATACTACCCGTGATTCACTGCTAAACGTGGATTCTAAATCAGCCGTTGTACGGTGTACTTATCGCAATGGAAAAATTCATCGTCACGTAGCTCCTAGTAACCGTATATCACCTCGGCTTTCATTGTTCCACAGATGATTGTATCGTGCACCGCCATCTGCTACGCTCGCTGAGATATCATAGAGCAAAATTCTCAGACGCGAATCTTTAGCGGACGCCGACTGTTTTACGCATTCCTTCCTCGAACCTCGCTCGAAGAAACCCTTCGTATTGCCCCAAACGCTTTTTCCTCGCACCAAGTAATGCCATGGAGGGCGCGACGCGTAAAATACGATATATGTCGACGGAAATTTAACGGGGTATCCTGGTGAAAGACGCGGGAACAATATCCGATCTTCGCCACGCTCTCGCCCACTTTCGAAGACGAGCCGAGGAAGGTCGGTACTTTCGACGAGTTTTCATCGATCGATGCTGGATAGCGCGCGCGTGTGTTTGTGCGGGAAAGATAGATGTATAAGGAAAGAGAACGAGCGAACCAGTGAGTGAGAGAAAGAGAGAGAGAGAGAGAGAGAGAGAGAGAGAGAGAGAAGCGGTGAACGAGGAGGTGTAGATTTCCTCGTTGACGGGCATATGCAAAGCGAGCGATACGTATTTATGTTCTATGGTACGCAAGGATGAAAAGCGTACGGTTGCTCACACGAGTATCCGTTTATTCCACCTAAAGAGAAAATTGTGTCGAATTGTTTGTAATCCATGTTACGTTAAACGCGTATAAGTCTTGTTACATAATCTGTCTTACTTGAAAATCTTCATTGATCGTACGAACGTGATTCGACTCGGGCCGCGATAAATTGTGATAAATCGCAAGTTGTTTCTTATTCATTCGTATTTCGGTTATTTGTAGCAAAAGGCGCGCGTATCTATGAGTCGTTTAGGTATTACCTATGGCTACTTGCTGTCGTGCTTTTCGAGTAAATTTCGAGTAAAAAAACAGGAATTTATTAAAGGTGTATAAGTTTGCTTCGATATGTTTCTCTTTTCTGTCGATATATGAATGTTTGGATATATGTAGAACGAGTGTCAGCTGTATAACCTGTCGATCGCTGGGTGAAAGTCGGGATCGAAGGAGGGTTTATTGAAATACCATCACGAATCGAGCATTTAAGAAGTCAACGCCTGGAATTCCAATTTCGATCCCACCGACGACTTCGTTCGACCCCTTGACGACTATGACTGCGCCTAATTACGACTTCGTCGGCACATTCCGCGCACTTTTTGCCCCTCGAAATCAGGTGTCACGAATTGACCGTCGTAATTACACGGAATAAAGGAAATCTTCCCCGATCGTTCCTTTTTATCGCGCCGAATTTTCCACGTTCCGTCGAAAGTTCTTCACGATTGAGCAGGGCCACGATTATCTCGTGATCTCTTTCTTCGAGGAGGGTCCACTTTTTTGCAATTAGATTTTCGTGCGATTTATATTATTGTTTTTCTTTATGTGCTCATTGTGCAAGCAGAACAATTATTTCAACTACTTCATACGAACGTAAAAAGTTAGTGTTTTGGAGTACGAAGAAACCTTTTTTATGATCGCTTTCCAAAACAGACTTTGTACGTATTAAATTAAATCTCGTTATTACAAATGACCTTCTCCAAGTCGGCAAATCATAAAAATAAAATTCCCAGCTACGAGAAGAAATAAAACACACGAAGGTCATTTTTGCAAATATTTTACCTCCACGCGCGACTTTCAGTTTCTGCCATTTAGGTTTACGCTTCCAGGGACCCCGAAAACCGCGGTGGCGCGTATCTTAGTGCTTCGTAGTTACCGCCAGAAGTAAAACCGAGAGGGTCCGTCCTTCCGCCTTTTATTATGAGCATCGACGATCCGCGTTCATTTTCGCAAACGAGTCGCTCGCGGAGAAACGCCGCGACGCGGCTTTTCCACCTGTACTATCGGCTGCTCTCATTTTCTCCCCCCCCCCCTCTCTCTCTCTCCATCCTCCTGCGCTCCCTCTTTTTCCTCCGCACCCTTTCTTCTCCCCCGAACCGGGAACAATTACGCGTTGCGCGAGAGGTCGCGATGGTCGGACGCAATTACCGTACCTTGGCTTACTTAATCGCAAAGTTCGCTGGTTAAGCCTGAGAAAGCGCGAGGAGGGAACATGCTTTACGATTGCGGATATACGGCGAAAAGAATCGCGAGTTCCGCCTTTCTGGCGGAAACTTTAAGTGGAAAAGTACATCGGCCTGAAATCCGGGGGAGGGGGGGGGCGTAATGCAGCGCCGGGATTTTTACTATTCTAAGCCTGGCATCGATAATTAGCTAACTTTTAGCCACCGGGAATACTTTGACGGAGGTATTTTAATGGAACGAGTCGGACACGGCTGAGCAGGCCAGGCGGTAGTCCATTTTCATTACTCTTTGGACGAGCGAGCCGTGATGCTGCGCATCTTTGCGGGACACGACTTTGGCGCATATCCGCATTAGAGCGGCCGAACGTTAACTGGGATTTATAGGCATACCCAAAGTCCACGAGGAATCCTTCGAGATTCTTCTCGTTGCTTGGGCCCTTTTAGCGATACGCACTTGTGCCAAGAAATTTCTCCGTTGCGAATTAAGTACGTGAAATACTCGAGAATCGACGGAGACTCGAATGTCGGTGAACTTTCGAGGAAAAATTCTCGTGCGCGAAATAGATTTTATCCGGTGCTCGAGGATTTGCATGATTAAAAGCTTAAAGCGGTGAGTCTTAATCCGTGGATTAAAAAGCTGGCTTTAATAATTTGAAAAATAATGAACAAATAAGAGCAAGCGGAAGCAACGGAAAAAACATACGAATTATCCTTTGAAAAAATTCGGAAAGATTATAATATGATAATAATTTTTCCAGAATACGCGGTAATGCTATCTTTTCATATCAGATTTAGCGCTGCGTTCTCCTAATTGCTGGAAACGCGAGCAAAGGGTTTTCGCGGCGGACTCAAATTAATTGAGAAGCGAACACTTTGCTCCGCCGTCCTTTTTAAACCGAGCGAGGAATGTTCGGGTATACAACTTCCCGAGTGCCGGTACAATCGCGAATCCAAAGTAAACTCACGCAAGTTTGATACGCGGTTGCACAGGGAAGCGCATCCTCCTTCACATTCCATCCGCTATAAGATCAAAACGCCGCCCTCGCGTAATTCACGTTATTGCTCCAAGACCTTCGCGTTTGCAAAAAGGATAAACCCAGTCGCAATGGCAGCCTCTCTTGAAATTAGCATTTGTATAACCATTCGGAACAATTCGACGAAATGAATCGCGTTCCGCGAACGCCGAAGTCGTCGTTCCAGGGCGGTCGTGTCGCTCCAGTGGTGCAATTACCCACATGTTGATTAGTCCCCAAAACCCGGTGCTCGCAAGCACGAAACTCGTCTCCTCAAACTCCCGTTTCTATAAAATCCTCCCGAGCTTCGAGACGCTCCAAAGATAGGGAGGGGGATATATATAGACAAAGACATATAGACAAAGATGGAGACAGATAGATAGATAGGTATACAGCTGGAGACACAGAGACAGACATCTATGGGGATAGATATACAGAGAGAGGAAGGTGGAGGGTGTGGGCGAGTGAGAATGGGTGGCGCGCGAGGGAGAAAGACAGTTACAGAGGGAGTGAGGGAGAAAGAGGGAGTAGAACATTCGTGTTTAGCCACCTGGGCGAATCTCGTACACCCACATTCTGCTCGCGCTTTAACCTATCTATTGTCTCTACGTGGCACGGCGTATCGCGGATCCGTGAGCGTCTACCGAGGTAGTTGCAACCTTCCCACCTGAGCTGCGCCCAGGTAAGCGCGCGTTCTCGTTCTCTGGCCGCGTATTTATTCACGGGGCGAAGCGGAGACGCGGAACTCGAATATTATTATCCGGCGCCCACTGGCAAAGGGGCGCTTTCATGGCACCGCGGTTCGCGTCACATCCGTTTCTCTACGTGCTTCCGCGGCACCAACGCCGAGCCCCGTTTTGTCTTCGCTTCGGGACCCAAAAGTCGTGCACAATGATTTTCACGCACGACGTCATTAGGATTTTTCGTTCGCGACCGCGTTATTCATTTTTAGGGACGCCCGCTTCGAGAACTTCTGCGCAGGACGATATTGGGAATTTTTCTGTACGATCATATCGCGGCATTTTGGGATACTAGAGATTTTGAGAGTTTCATCGAAGCGAGAATGATGAGGAATAAATTGGCTAACTTTTCATGGTGTACGGCCTGGTCCAGTTGTCTTAGTGACTGATTTTTTTCTACGATTTTTTTGCTTCATCTTTGTTTCGCTCACCACCTTCGTCCCTTAATCTTCATTCATATAGTTTCGATTTCAATTATTAGTACTATTGATCTTTAATTTATCGAGCCACACATTAATCGGAAAAATTTATTTTTCCCACACAGACCTCGAAATCGCTTGAATCTTGCTATTCCAGGGTTTTCGGTGGACATAAAGCATCACCATCGAGTAATATAAAGTTAAGGTTCAAGTAAGGACTCATCGAAACGCGTTTGATAACCAGTACTTCGGCCAGGATTTTCCCACTCCGAACCACCCTGGGGCGTCGTATCGGCCCTTTTACGCGGATCGATGCTTCGCGAAGGCCGCTGGACGGTTTTCGCGTGAGCAGCCGTAGTTTTTCGCAGCTGTACGTATGTCAATGCCGTTATCGGTTACCAGTCGTTACGATAGCGTATCTTACGTCGAGCTGCCACCCCAGCACTTTCAGGGTTGGCGGCTAGCTGGAAATATTTTCAGCCCTCACGCAGAACCGACGGCGCTGCGGAAGAGCCGGGAGTAATTAAATCTGTAGCGTTTAACTTAATTTACCGTTTAATGCCCCCCCCGCCCCTCTGGCGGCTAAGGAAAATTTATCTGCGAATGCGCCGCCGGTTTAATCGCCGCCGCGGATTCCGACGTTTTACGCCCTGAAGCAGCTATGCTTCGTAATGGCCGCGAACGATACTAAGGGGCTGTAACCGGGGTTTCGAGAGGGGGGGAGGGGATTGTGTAGAAGCTGATGGAGCAGGGATGCATCGGATTTGTTATGACTAAGGAGTAGGTAGATTCACTATGTAAGGGGAAAAGTTGGATTGGAGGTGTGAGGAAGGAGGAAGAGGTGGATGTAGGATGGAATGATCATCCTGTTTTTCTTTCTTTCGATGTAATATATAATATATTAATTAGGAATGTAATATATAATAAATTAATTAGGAAATAAGCGAATGACCTTAGTAGTTAAAGCTGAAATTATATAAGAAAAAAGAAAAAAAAAAATTAGGAAGTAGTCCTGGCTTATTTCGCATTTGGTCTCCTATATGTTGTCTACATTTTAATCTTGGTTTTTTATTAAATACTCTTTTTCGATTTCTATACAAATAATAAAAAAGAAATAACAATCGTCCGTGATATTTTTCCTTAATTCGTATATATCGGGTTGGCAACTAAGTAATTGCGGATTTCACTGGTGAATGAGTGGAGTCAAATTTTGAGGTATATCTGTGAATTCGAAATGTCGAATCTATTTTAGCTTAGATTATTGTGTAACGAATCTGATCGGATTCTAAGATTCTAAGATTAAAGAAAGATATTGTTAATTGTGTTTAACGCACGCACTGGTTTCCGATGTATCGCGGTTTCTTAAAAACAAATATTGTTCTATACTTCATCTGGAATTAAATATAATTGGTAGTTCGAGTTGAATATTAAAATAAACATATACTCATGGGAGATCAAACACCGACGGTTTGCTGACCAGCGAAATATAAAGTCTGGGTTAAATCGGGGCGGCCGATGCCGCGGATTAAATAAAGCACCAAAGTAAATAAAGGCAACAAACCGCGTGGACGCTCTACGCTGCGTTCGTACATTGTCAGAATCGTACGTTTATAGGGAGAAAATAACCCGCCGTGAATGAACGGAACATCCGTTTATCAAGCAGTGAATTAAAACATTTTCAAAGTGCTCTTTTATCGCGACCGCCGATTTAAAAATACACCATAGGCGGAAAGAATAAACGTCGGGGATATTCGATATTTTGATATTCCAACTGCGTCGTCTGTTATTCTCGCATATCGTGTTTCGCGCTACGCGTATAAATAAATTTTTAACCCGACATCGCTGGGGCCAGGGGCAATATATATCGGTTAAGGTAAATTTTGCGCATGAAGAAATATATTTCTGAATAAAATTTCAATTTTTCTTTCGCAATTACGCGTCATTCGTTCGCACGTTTTTTTTTTTTTTATCGAATTTAACACATCGCGTACGGCACTCTGCTCGCTTAACGCACTTCCAGGGACCGCACATTTTTGGGCGCTTCGAACAAATGTTATACAGTGCGTGTATGCACTTTTTTAATTCGCATTTGGTATTATATGCGTATAAAGTATTCTTAAGTATAACTATGTATTTCTTATACATCTATTTATTATGTAGGATTTTTTTAGGTTTTATTTTTTTTAAGTTTTTCGAATTTTATTATCCGCTTTCTAAAAGGCCGTCGATATAATGTTGATAAGTCAAACTATCGATTAAATAATATTTTCCTCGTCTCAAGAAGTACGTCTTTGATCAGGTCGATCGAGATGTTCTGTAAGATATTTTGCAACTCCGGAAACTGAAATGTGTCATGTCCAGCTCGCATTTTACGTAATGCTCTCTTTCTCTCTTTTTTTCCCGGGTTTCCTCGTGGTAACGTCATCGTGATTGTGATAGGAATACCCCGTAGTTGGGAAAACGATCTGCCCGAGACGTTTTTGCCTGTCATTTCCGTATTTTTACAGACGTAACTATCCGGGGATGTCAAGGCAGTCGTCAAATCGCGGAAGCTTCAAGAGATGTCTCGTGCTTTTGTGACAAAAATGATGGCCCTTTGTAGTTCTTAGCGGAAGAAACAGGAAAGCGCCCTCCGTGCCTTTTTGCGCGTGTTTATTTATCCCAAGATTCGATAATGAAAATTGATTCGCCTCAATTGGGGCTCGCGGAATAACGCACGGGGGTGGAAGGAGTTAAGCCGGTATAATCGAGGTAAATTTA
The DNA here is from genome assembly GCA_038496175.1 of Ampulex compressa. Classification (NCBI taxonomy): domain Eukaryota; kingdom Metazoa; phylum Arthropoda; class Insecta; order Hymenoptera; family Ampulicidae; genus Ampulex; species Ampulex compressa. The sequence continues at coordinate 78,713 of JBCFXI010000567.1, read as the reverse complement.
TAGCCCGGCCTGGAACTGTAGGTTCAATCTTTATAGAGCTCTCCGGCGTATTTTTTTAGAGGCTTGTCTTTCATCGCCGAGTGCCGTAATAAAAGGCGATCCTCTGTCGCTTTTGTGAAACGAAGTAGTAAGGTGGTAAAGTGAGGGTTACTCCAATCGAGGAAGATTGAAAGTCTCCCTCCCCAGAAACGCGAGATTTAAGCTCCGCACACCACTTTCGCATTTTTAACATTTCCCCTTCTTTTAATGGAATAAAGTAGCGGAACTCGGTTGTATAGCGCCATAATTAACAAGAAATGTAAGTTTGAAAAGGAGATGCACAAAGTTGGGATACCTTGCATGAACTTTGCTCCTTCCTCGCGCGACCTTGAACCACTTTCGTCAAATGAAATAGTAACGCGATACAGCCAGGGTGATATACTGCACGAAGTTACGAAATCTCGGCCCAAAAACGCGAGTTTTATTTCGTACCTTCTCCTTCCTACTTTCCTTTTTTTTTCCTTTAACTATGAATATCGTACCTCGCCTGCCTCGTGATCTGTCTATAGTTTTGAGAGCTCGATCGAAATGCTGTAATGCTTAAAAATTAAGTCTGCGGAAAAGTAAGATGAGGAAGGATATTTGCCGCGGAAGAGAAAACGAGTTCGAATGGGAACAGAATTGGATGTCGGAACCTTTGCTCTCCGAGCGGCTGCTCGACCTACTGACTTATGCAGGCCTCTTCGCGCGATCTTTTCTCCGTGATTCTTTAACCCACCAAATCACCCTACAGTTCACTCATCCCCCGACAAAGCATCCGTCCCTTAAACCCGAGGGCGCACGACGATTTATCGGCTCATAACTCCGTTAAGCGTGCACTCTGAGCAAGTGTCGCGGTTATGTTACGTTGTAAACGTTCAAGCGGCGCGTATAGTCCTTTCGTAGTAGCCGCCTGCCTCGTGCTCGATGTAACTTCGCCTGGCTGTATTTACCTTCTAATCGTTCAACTCCCTTTTTTATCGCGTTGGCGGACAACGTTCGTCTTTGAATAATGTAGTACCTCACTTCCACGTTCCTTGCGCGAGGAGTATTATAAGAATGGAAGAGCAGTCCCTGGATAAAGGCCCTCGATCTGGGTGCACGTATATGGAAAAAAACTGTCCTTCCTGGTAATCCGAACTGTTCTTCCCTCGTACTTCATTAGATATTCATAACGAATTAGTGTATAAATACATAATCTCTATATAATCAAGAGCAGCGAAAAAATCATGTTTGACTAGCAGCACTCGGTACAACGAATATCCAAGTACCTAAAGTAACGAGAATCCTAGTAAAATCTTTCTTTACCATACAAGTCACAAATAATCAGTATAGTATCACAGACACGTCTCCACAATATCATCAGATTTTTAAAAATTCCTCTCGTTTCTCATACAAGATTCAGGAATCGAAGACCAAGGGAGTCCACTGCGTAAAACATCTGCAAAAGCGATCATTCACCGGCGACACGCGAACATCGTCTAATCCGCGTACAAAAACAGGCAAAATCCATCCTGGCACTCTCGTGATTTCGCGTCGATCCACCAAAAAGTGGCGGTGGAGTCGCGAAAAGGCGCTCAGCCGATCGCGTGGTCGCGCTGATCAGAGCGACGAGCGCTGATTTAGATTCCGGGGCATGATATTGCAGCAAGCTGCGGAACAGCGAGCACCGCACTGGCAGCGCTGGCAGGAAGCAGGGCTCGAGGTGGGTTCACCGCACGGCACGGTATCCGCGCTACATTCTGACGTAACGTATTGCACCGAGATACAATCAGCGCCGGTATTTGACACGCTCACGTGCACCGAACGCGAAGCCACTTCTGTGCGCCGAAAGCTCCGATCGGCGAGCCACGGACCGTAGGGTCAGCCCTTTGCCGCTCCGGCGACATTCGTGGCAGACCTCAGGACCTGCCGCCCTTTCGCGCGATCCTGCGTCGGCTTACAAAGCTCGACGTTCTGCTGGACAAGTGGAGTTCGTCGATCAGCGCGTTGCTCGCGGCTCCGGTTTCGAGGCGAGGGAGCTGTCGCGTATGCGGCGCAAGTGTCATTTCTGCTGGGAAATGTGATTCACGGCCTGCGAACGGGGAATTTGTGAATCGAGGCGTTGAATTTGCCGAATCGTGGAGACACGATTCGCATCGATTGTGTGTTTTCGTTGTTTTATTTACCTCGCACCGCTCGCCTCTCGTGGCAAGTTTGAGAGGTGTATCTACGGGGGGAATATCTGCTTTCTGAAGTAAGGCGTTTTGTATGTTCTGAGCAAAGGTTGCGGACAAATGTAGGAATCGCCTAGGCATTGTCAAAAAAATTGCTCAAAAAATGCGAAAAGAAGTTCTATAAAAAAATTATGGAAAAAATTTGCGAAAACATTCTTGAAAAAAATGCACGAAAAATTGCTCGAAGACGTAATAGCGTTTGCCTTCCTTCACCCTCCGCTTTGCTCGCATTTAATTACTCCACGCCCACCCGCTACCGCGAATCCAGCTTTCAAAAGTTTGACGAATTTCCTCCGATGAAAGTTCATTGCACTTACGTGCACCTGCATAGGTACCGGAGACTGCAGCCTTGTAACGAAGCCCGCGATTTTTTCACATGGGCCGTTTAGTAAATACGTCAAAAACTGATCAATGAGCATTATACAAAAATCAAAAATGACGAGCATTTATTATATCCTTTTAAATTCATACAACACTTTCTCCATGAAGGATTACTTTCGTCGATGACATTGTATAGTCAATACATTGGATATTTTCGTGAAAAACGATATCCCTCGTATTCGATTACAATCGAGTTTCACGCTGATCCTGCTCATACGTGCATTAAAACAAAAAAAAAACATATGCACCTGTCATACAACGCCAACCAAGTCCCTTCAGCGATTCTCGCGCACCCCAGTCACGAATAGCCGTTGAAGTGTCCAAACAGTTTCTCAAACTCTTTCAAAACTTTGATCGGAGAAAAAATATCCCGAGCCTAGGAAGAATATTCCATCGTCGCGCGAATTTCAGCCTCGTTCTTCCGCACGGATATTCATCGCGCGTCGCGGCAACTCACTCGGCTGGGAATCTCCTCCTTTGAAGGTTCGATAAGCAATCATCGTCGCGGGGCTTTCGCAGGTCGTGTCGACGTTCCGGGCTTTTCTTGAAATTTAATCAGCCGGTGTTTGGTGAATCCCACGATGGTACTTCGACGATTCTCGCTTTGTTCCTGCCGCGCCTCGGTGCATTTGCAAGGCGCGACCGAATCCCCGTCTTCCAAGATGCGCAGCGTGAAAGCCTTGGCCCCGTCCCGCACAGCACTCGAACCTGTGGGATTTCTGCTTCCACGCTGCGAGAGGGAAGTATATCCGCGCCTTGGAAATGGAAGGACCAGTGTCCTAATATTAGGATATCAAGCTGTGCTTATCATTCGACTAAGCTCTACCAAATCTATCTATAGAATAATCGTTGCTTTTCTTCCCTTCTTAACTCTTCGAGTTAGAATTCTGCAAAGAGACCAATGCGATATAATACTTGATGATTATTTAAATTAAAATTAAAATGGTCAACGTGCATATCGATCTATTCGCATTTTGCCCCACTCGCATAAATATCGACCCTTTTATATACAAGATACAAATATATAACCAAGCAGATCGAGCAAATAATTATCCTCAGAACATCTTCCTATCGCTCCAACTACGAAAACACTCGGATAAAATATTCTCACGGTACTAAGACATAGGGTGGGCCATTTAAAAGCTTGTTTTTACAAACGCTATAAAATGAGTCTACATTAATATTTAAAACAAAATTTTTTTTTATTTCCAACCTTCACGTCTCCGCGCCGCGGAATATTAGCCGTTCAAATTTCAAGCAAATCGGTCACACCAGTGTCGCCATATCCTGTAATTTAAAAACAAACCAGTAGATGGCCCACCCTATAAAACTACAAGATATACACGGACATATATAAATAGTCAAGGAGGTCCAAGCCAACGTGTAATCATCACCAGTGTCGCCATATCCTGTAACTTAAAAACAAACCAGTAGATGGCCCACCCTATAAAACTACAAGATATACATGGGCATACATAAATAATCACGGAGGTCCAAGCCAACGTGTAATCGTTAAAACTGCGGATCCTTCCCGCTAAAATCCCTTCTCCCTTTCACCACGCGCTTCCCCCTCCTCCTCCTCTTCCCCCTCCTACTCCTCCTCCCCCTCCTCCTCCTCCTCGGTGACGCCCAAAGTCTCGAGGGTCGCGCTAAGTTTCGAAGCCGCGCTTACTGACGTTGCAATCCTACAGGCAGGGCGCAGGTTTGGACCCGTCGGAGGGCGGAGGGGGAGGGGGGGGAGGCGTCTTCGTTTCGCCCATCGGCTATGACACTCTCGAAGAGGCGCCTTTTTCCGCCAGCAGGCGGTGCCGACGTGGAGGTCCTTCAATGGTTCCTTTCACCGCGCCGAGGCCCCACTGTCTTCCACTTATCCTCCCTTTTATCTCTTAAGCTCTATTTGATTGTCCGAGGGAAAAAGCCTTCGGAGGCGCCGAACGGCGTCGACGCGAGAAATGACGGCGTTTCTCGCGAGGGGCTTTCCAGGGGAGTGGGCCGAGGAGAGGGCCGGAGATTCGTTCCAATTTCTGCCTCCTAGTCGATATTTACCGAGTGGTTCGGACTGCGACTGGTTTTCACGCGCCCCCTCCCTCCCTCTCTCTCTCTCTCTCCCTCTCTCTCTCTCTTCGTCTCGCTCGACTTCAGCGTCTTCCACGAGGTGCGGCTAACGATGATGCAGGAATGAGAATGGCTTTTCTTTGGAACGCCTGATATAGGTACGTAGGGTTTACGCGTGTATATGGATTTACTGGTTATTTGGAGATAGAATTCGGCTTAATTCCTTAATTTTCCCTAATATTGATTTAATTCAATCAGTATTCATCATCGCTTTGAATATCGAGCCACGCACCAGTGGCCACGCACTAATGTCGATTAACTTTAACTCCATGAGACCAGGCCGAGAATTATTTATTAACACTATTCCTACCAGCCATTTTCCAGGCAGATTTAAGTGTACTAAATATATCCTTAAAAAAAAAGAGATCCGTACGCTGTGAGAAAATCATGAAAAATCAAAGTTCTACAAAAAACTCAAAGTTCTACAATTTTTCAAAGAACTCACTGACCGGTCATTCGACCTGCTCGTTGCAGAAATAGTGTTAAACGTCTCCAAATAAGTCGCTCGCTAAATCCATAATCGTTGTTAGAAAAACTGCCGACGAGCAAGCGAGGTTAGCAGCATGATTCCGATAGATCAAGCGATACTCTCAGTTTCATTCGTAACATGCCCGGTGCATTCCCTCAGGGATCCTTCCTCCGACCGCCAATCCTGGCCGCCCTGCGCCTGCATTATTCTCGCGCGCATTAGCGAACAAGCTTCGCAGCGGCTTCCGCGTTCTTCGCGCTATCGTCAATCCGCGAATTCACCGGGCAGCCGCCGATCGCCTTTCAGCGGCCACCCATTCTTCCGATCTCACAGCTCCATTCTTCGATTCTCGCCGTGGAAAACTTTCCCAGCATCCGGCCAGCCGGGATTGGATCGCACTTGGATTCTGCACTTGGATTCTCTCCCTCGCTGCTTGGCGCGCCGTGCGGCTCCTTTGGAAAGGAGAAGGAGCGAGAAAACCAGGGGAAGGACAGGCCAGAAGCGGGACTGGGCGAATTTAAAGAGAAATTTGCATCTCCATCAGAGCCACCACCTGCCTACCGCCGTGCCTATCCACCAATGGGTTCCTCCCTCCATCGGTCGAACGCCTTGCCATTTCCTGCTCCTTCTCTCCTTCTCCATCCTCTTTCATCCCCCTCCGTCGCTCCTCCATCCAGCTGGCCGTTGCTTCTTATTCTTTTCCCGAGACCGCGAGGCCTCGCCCCGCAGCCAAGGGCATTCAAACTCCCGTAGGATGAGAGGGGACGGCATTGAGACGATTCTGCCCGCCAGGAGGAACGCCCGACTTTTAACTTCCTCGAGTCTCCCCCCCCCCCCCACCTCTTTTGCTCCCTCTCTAACCTCGAACTCCTGGAACTCTGTCCTTCCTCCTCGTCCAACCTCTCCCCTTCTTTCCTCCCCCCTCGCCCTTCCACGCTCATACCGGGACTACTTTTAACTTCCACGCCGTACTTTCGCAACTGTGGAGGCGTACTTCGGATAACAAGGAGGCGGAACGACGTGGGGCCATCGTCGTCGTGCTCGTCGCGGGAGGAAAAGGAAGCCGCGAGACAATCGCGGTGGTTGAATGAGGAGAGGTGAGGGTGGCTGCTTATTTGGCAAGTGCTGCCAGGAGCGCGGGCTCTGATAGATCTTTGATTGTCTAGGTCAATGTTTCCTAGATTTTCGGTGTCCGTGTATCCCTTTTTATGATATTTGTAATATAGAGTATTTTTTCTCCAAATGAAAAAAAGAAATAGAACCAGTAGGGTTTTATCGTGGATGATCGATGAGTGTATCAGTTGCTTCTGATAAAGAGTGTAAATTCTTATGTAAATCTATTCTGTAAATAGAGCGTAATCGAACGAGAAATTAAATTATGTTTTTCTCGTTATAAAAAATTCCTTCCTGTAAGGATTAGATTAACGTGATACGAAGGGGGATTTATCGATCGGAATAATGCGTTTAATAATTCTGGTTTTTATCCCTGTCTATGCATGGATATGTCGAAGAGGGAATTTTCATAATGTCGGGGACGTATCGAAGTATCGATATCTCGAATCAAGCCGGAAGGCTTTGGCGGATCACGTCCACGAAGGATTTCATTGCGAATGCCGACCTACTTTAAAATTAGGTGCATTCTGGGATTAGTTGCTGCTTCAATTTCGCGTTTTACACCTTTCCAGTGCGAGCCGAGGCGTTGATTACTTAATAAAACTCTAATGAGAAAGTAAAACTACAGAGAAATGTCCAACATTTCTGGATTTACGCCGCGAAGAAGCTCGATGCTAAAAGAGTTGCTTTTAGTACGATAAAAATACTTCCCTGATATTTCTAAGATCTTTACCAGTCTGACGAATTATGAAGTAGTATTTACATTTAAAGCTCTCTCCATTCATAATATTCGAAATCGTAAGAACTATGGCATTTGCAAGATATTAATAATTAATTACAAAATACCGTCCAAACAATTTAACCGTAGTATAAAAAAAAAACCGTGGTCAAAACGTTATAAATATTCCCAAAACTTATTTCGATACACTTTCGGATAATTTCCATCATTCCGTTAGAGTGCATAAATAATTAAACACTACCATACATTTCTTCTCTTTGCTCCATGTTTATTTTATACATATTATATACACTTATCATTATTATATGTTAAGTATTATATTTCACTATGTTGAAATAGCCGTGGTTAGACTTCCAGTGCCGCGAAAGACCATACGGAAGGCGCTATACATTTCCGAGAGATAGCGGTATTTAAACTCGGCATAATATCGTTGTCAAATTTGCGAACGACGCTGCGACGGTTAGGTATTAAACGTCAGTTATGCGCTTGGCGGAGACGTCGCCTTAATTCGCCATCGGCGCACGGACACGGCTTCCTTGTTCCGGAAAATTAGGCCAAAAAGTCCGTGGCTCTAATCGGGATCTCTCGGCCCGCTAAAACGTTTTTATTCGAGGCGCACAGTGGTTGAAAATTCTGATAACGTAGATAGAATATAAAAAATTATGAGAACTTGATTTTTTGAGATCGCTAATAATACGATTAATGACTTATCGATTATTGAGGAATTTATACAAAATTCAGTAGGAGGTAGCGGCAGCTAATTTTTTTCAGGGTATATTAAGAATTCTTAAAATTATAAATTGACGGCATGATTAACTTTGCCATGTCCAATATCTTTTTATCGAGGAGAATATATAGCTCCTGAGTGTCCTTGTAACATTTAATTTTATTTCATTAACGTCGCTTTAATATTACGATTAAGATGCTCGCGAAATGTTTCCCTCGCTCGATATAACGTGATTCGGTAATAAGCACAGCTCGTTCCCTCGGTTACATTTGCATCTGGGGAGTAGGCGCAGAGGCTCCTTTGATAAAAGATTAGCGAGCATTTACGGGAGTGCGCGAAATCGTTTATATCGGCACTGTGCGATGTACAGTTTCACGAAGCGCGAGCCATTCTCCCGTGTGCCTCGATTCAAACGCAGCAAAGGAAAATACAAAAATATGTATGTGGAGCAAAAAAGGGGAGCAGGAGGAGGCCTTCCGCATCTACAACACACAGTTGTCCCTGGAACCTGGCCAAAGCGATGCCGTAGACAAAGGACGAGGGTTCTGAAATTTACGTGATTTTTACGAGTGTGCGTTCCAAGTCGAGAATCGTCCTTTTTCTATTTGCAGTGCCTGCTTTAGTCGGATCTTGGTAAAGCTCCCGAAGGTCGACCGTGACCTAGGCTGGCCCGCGAGTTACGTAGGCATCGCCTACGTCAGCACTGCGAAAAATCGCGTCCTCCTATGAATATCTCCGATGCGATCTCGAGGATTTTTTTCCACCCCTTAGAATGATGCTTTTTTCCACGTCCATCACGGATGTTGTGCAAGATTAATGTATGGATATTCAAATGTAATACTTGTACCAGATGTATCGTTACCTTAATATGTACGTAAAGAATGTAACCTGATGTATATATCGATGATTTACAAAATAGTGGGAGAGCAGGTTGATGAGCGTAGTTGGGTTCGAGGATTTTTTCCCCAGCAACTTGCGTTGATAAGTAAAAATACTTTACTGATATTATTACAATACAGATAATTTGGTCTTATTTTATACTTTAGTCTTTTACTGTGTTTTTCACTCTTATTCTACTCCGCTCTCTGTAGCCTGCTCTGGAACTCTCCACTTTGCTCTCTGCGACTCTCTGTAACTAACTGACCTTCTTTCGTAATATCTATGTACGCACCTCTTTTCATTCGTATTTATTCACACATCCATCCACCACGTGCGTTTTTCAAAACATGCGTCATTCAACACTAAACCACGCACTCCGTCCCAATCGCCCCTCATATATCGCCTTCTGGCCCAAACACTCTACTTACGATCGCACGCACTTGTACTCTTTAAAATATTTATCCATTCTCACGCCGGACTATATTCACATACCCACAATAGAGAGCGCGCCAATATTGATTCACCATATTGACTTGCAAAAATAGGTAAAGGTAAAAATTGGCAGGTTATACTGTATTGACTCGCAAAAATAGCGAACGCGCTAATTTGAACGATCGTTGTAAAGCATATTATGTTAGCAAGGCTGGTTGGTTCAAATCCTATTTCGAACTTTCCAACGAAAATCCTGGCGCTCCGATTTCGTTTCCGCGACGCAGAACTCCCGTTTCAATCGTGCACGGTGTAAAATATTCTCAATGCTAATACGCCGTGCTTTGCATCGCGGTTCCATTTTCAGCGTCAGACCGTAATACATTATACCCTCTATGACGCGATAACGAATCCGCGGCGCTGGTTATTCGAGGAGCGGCCGATCCTTCCTTCCCCCTCTCCTCCTTCGCGTTTTATCTTCCCCCAGGAGTCTTCGTTTATTCGACCACGTCAAGCCGCGACTTTAAGTACAGCGTGGGGGATTTGGGGCTAAGAAATCATCGTTTAAAGCTACATCCCCATCGTGGCGTTCGTTTAACCTTTTACTGCTCAACTTTGCGCGTTTCTCTATGCGACTGAGTTCGACGCGAAGTACGCGTAAACGATGCAGCATTGCAATGTGTGACGGACAACGCTATTACTTACGGGAGTACATTTGAATATAGTTTTTGACGATTAATTCATAATTTTTCTTAAGGATACGATACGTATACTACAAATTTAATAATTAATTTTAATCATTAATAATACAATAGAGTATGATATATATATGTATATAGACTTTTTTCAAGCTTCTCTTTTTCAAGCTTATGTACGGAACACGCATTCCAGATTGTCACGTTGGCTCGTTGATGAAAAAAGTAGCTCATCTGTGATTTAAAATATACCACCGCAACCAGGATTTGGTCGTTTATCGCGAATGAATCGAAGTTAACGAATTATCCTCCCGCAGCTCAAAGTGCCTTGCGCCGTCTGCACCCTCGCACTTTCATCCCAGCTCGAGAATGATGCGTCACGCTGTTATCGGGGGATGATACGAATTTTATGGTGTACCGGCTAATCGAGCTTCCTGACTATAATATAAACTTTCGCATCCGCAAGCAGGAATATCATGCGCTTTACGCGACAAGTTTGTGGTTCCGGGTAGCAAGGAATTTAATCGTCTTAATCTTTTAACGCGCACACGCTTCTGAGCGATCGTTAGCCGGTTCGTTGGTTTTCGGAAAACTCCACGCGTACAGTCTTAAAACGCTGATGCAGGGCTCGCTTGTAACGATATATTCCGCGCGGAGCGATCCCGGTAGTAATAGGGGGAAAATACAGGAGCAAGCGTGTAATTCGAAAAGCTGACGTTATGAGTTATAAGGGCCTAAAGCGTTGTAGCGCGGCTGGGATATTTTAGTAGGTACAAAGTAACTCTTTCGCGCGAAAGTTTCGAAAGTAATTCAGGATATTTCTCAGAGCAATAAGCAGCCCTCTTTTCTCTCGGTCCTGTCGGCACACACTCTTTAGCGCGGGTGAACATAAAAAGGAAGAAGAAGAAAAAAAGAGTTGCTCGCACAACCAAGGCGGAATTTTATATAAACGCGCATTCGGTTTTCCTGATAAAACAAGCCCGTAAAATACAAGGCTCTCGGATCTCGTCTCTTTCCACTCTTTCTCTCTCTCTCTCGCTCTCTCTCTCTCTCTCTCTCTCTCTCGATACACGTACATCGCGGAAAATGCTTTAGAACCCTTCATAAATAATGGATATCAGGTCGAGGTACCCTTAACGGATGGTGGCAAAAATTAAAGAAGCAATAATAATAAAGCTGCCAGCGGTCTGATTCCCTGTCTCTTTACGAGCGCCCTCGTGCAGATTAAAGTCCGCGTTTGTAGCGACCGGCCGAGTAACGGATGGTCCACATCCATTGTCTCCCACGATGGGCAAGTGCCCTTTATCCGTTACGCGATAACCGTTCCCGCTGTCCGTATGAGAAATGGGGATGATCCAAGTTTAGAAGGCGATACCGCGTGGACATTCGGCCCGGAGCAACGCTCGATCCGTGACGACACCGTTGTTCCGATTCTGGACGACATCGAGTGCTAAAGCCAGGTAATTCCAGGTGATCGGACCGAATGCACGCCGCCATTTGAAATGCAGATGCGCCACCCTCGATTCGACCTGAATACCGCGGCTCTCCTTAAGGGCTTTTGCCCGCGATGCCTCTTACGTCCTCGCGATCAATCGGATTTCCCAACGACCATTCCTCCTGGAAACCCTCCGCGATGACGGAGTTTCTCTAAACGTCCCCCTTTTTCGCGTGCTCCCGCTTTTGGGGAACACGCGATCAAACGAATTTTCCACTGGCTACTCGTACTGGAGGCGATCAAGGTGGGGGGAATTCTTAAAAAATATTCTCCTTCTTTGTGACTCTCGTTTTTGGCACAAGTAGGACTGCGACCTTAATGTTCTCACGCTCGATCGAATTTTCCATCGATCATGCCTCCTGGATATGCTTGGTGATGAGGAGACTCCCTCTTGTATATCCGCCACTTTTCTTTTTTGAGCAAGAAAAAAGAGTCGCTCGTAGGGATGGTAGTATCTATAATTCAGGCGGCCGTGAGTGATTAGATAAAGTACTGGGTGCACTTCGAAGCCGGGGAACTTTCTTCGACTAGGCTGCTTCCAAATTCAATGTTCTGACCTAAATTCCTTCCCTTCGCTTACACGGCACGCGATAGATGCGCATAGATATCGAAGTGGTGCTGGCGCGGAAGCTTCTACGATTATTATTTTTGGGTCCATTTTGGGCATGAAATATTGAGCAGCGTGGGCTAGCCGAGGCTAGTATAATCGGACGGGGAAATCGGTGGTTAATTTCGGATTTAGCGGCTGGTGTCAGGAAGCACTTTACGGAGAATGAATACGTAAATTGTACTAAGAGCGAAGGGAATCGGAGGGGAGAAATTAGTCGTTATGTTTATCATTTTCATTAAAAACCTCCGAATGATCCAATTTCAATCGATTTGGATAGATGTCTATGGAGTGAAAAAAAATTCAGACAGAAAATACTTTCATCGAAATAGAAGTAATACAAAAATCGGGATGGTACTTGTTTGTTATCGTAATCAGTGAATACGAGTATGAGAGTTGTTAGAATTTATATCGTCGATTAATTCTCGGGAACATCGGCTTCAATCCAGAAATTCGGGCTACAAACAAGTACATATGTAGTACCAGGTTTGCAGCGTGGCTTTGGCCGCTATCACTTCCCCTAAAATAAATCTCCCACACGAGCGTCGTGTGGATCAAGTTTATTTCTTTCGCATGATGCATCGTTCAAGAATTTTATTCAAGCAAAACTCCCTTTATTCCGGTTTAAAATGGCCACAGAACACGTTCTTACGAACAACAAACGACATAAAACGAACATTACGATGATCAATACACCAGCAGCACATAAATATCACCCTTGGTGCGTATAACATATACCGCAATTTTTCGCAATTTTCCTTATCATGCGTTTATCATAACACAGCGCGTTATTAGTGAAAATGCGTGCTTGACTGAGAGTCGAGTAAGACGAGCAAAGTATTGAGATACATAGTGCAGTTAGCGTGATTCAGCGTCGACTAATCTAATTTCGTTTTTCTAATCGTTCTCGTCATCGCTATTTCTGTTCATTATTGTCCCACAAAATGTTCCACTAAATTCCGTGGAACTGCGGTGCGGAGGCAGTCGAACACGAGGTTTGGTAGGGTGTACGATTTACAGGCACGAGAATCGGTGGCTCGAAGTATGGTTACACGTAATTAGAGGTAAACGGACTACGCGCGCCATGTCATTGCAACTCGCAACTCCTGTCTTTCCGGGGTACGTACAAACTCGAAAGCTCGGACCCAATTCGATGCTCTAGAAACCGAGGGTCCTAACGGTGGTCAATCCGTAATCACTATGGCGGCGAATTTCCATCTACAGGGCCGGCCACCAATAATGATACGTCCTCGTATTCACGCGAATGGTCAAGACACGCGTGTGTAGTCGTATCGCGCCCTTTCGGATTTCTCCGATAACGGCCGGCCATTTAAGTGGAAAATGATCCTCTTTGATGCGACAAAATCGCCTTTGCGGCAAATTCCCATTCATGATCGACGGTCGAATCATTTCGCTCGGACTTTTGCATCCGCGAGTGCTGCTCGCGCGAACTCAGTTCTGGAACGTCGCACTAAATATTCTCGTATAACCAAATTGCGCAGAAGATTATACAATATTGTTTCTTCTCGCGTGAGAGATACTTCTAAAGCGCAAGGTATATACTCTTACAAACATATCTTTCGAGAGATGTTTACGACTCGTTTAAGATTAGTTCTTACAAAGAATCGTCGCTGTATAAATATCACGCGTCTCATCGCAAGAAGGACGATGTTCGAACGATAGTCGATTACCCTCAACCTCGATATCAAACCTTAGTAAAAAGAAATTCCGATATTTTCCCTTTTTCTCCACGACTATCAGTAATATTATAAATATCACACGCCTCATCGCAAGAAGGACGAGGTTCGAACGATTAGCCTCAACCTCCATATCAAACCTTAGTAAAGAGAAAATCCGATATTTGCCCCTTTTCCCCACGACTATCAGATTTCCAGGATACTTCCCGTAATTTCGCAACGGTCAAGGAACACGAGTGGCCCGCGGAAAGGGAGGACGATTGTTCCTGAGGGGCGTCCTCGAGGAACGCCCCCTAACAGGGACGATGAATTACCGTATAAAACGCAATAAATACGAGCGGCTAAGAGGATAAATAAGGACACTCAACGGGTCCCCGAAAGTTTAACCCCGGTCCGAGTTTCTTAGCTGGCAAATGCTCGGACCCTTTGTTCCCCGCCCTAGGGACTTTTACAAATGCCCCCAAAAGTCGAAAGTACAAACCGCCACCGAGGCCAGAATGGAGAATCGCCGGCTCCGCTATTCCCTCCCCCTCCCTCCCTCCACTTCCAACCCTGTCTCTATCTCCCCCCCGCCCTCCGCCATCCAGCGGTCGTAAGTATTCTGGGAATTGAAATATTACCACGATAGAAGAAGGCAACGTCGAAACGATTTGGCGGCCCGCCAGGCGGCCCGACTTTCCCGATTACGTCCGAGTGCACGTAATCTTGCGTAGATACGAGCAAGTGGAGCAAGCCCTACCGGGGCCGGGTCGACTTTGCAAGAAGCGTGCATAATGAGGGAGAAAGATTTACGCGGCTAAGGGTGGCGCTTTAGGACCGGAGGCCCAACGCTCCTGCGCGAGGTCGTCGCTTCGGATCTCGCCTTGCTGCGCGTATTTGTCCGAAGTGTAACCTTGAGTTGTGGAGGATCGTTGGGTTGTTCGTTGGGTGAGAGCACTGGAGGGTTTTCCTCCGTTTTTCGGTGAGTTTGGTAAGGGGATGCGTGGTTTGATTGAATTGCCGTGGTGTTGCGTGGGTAAGGCTTGGGTAGTGCCGATGATTGTGAGTATTTAACGAGTGATGTTGGAGTCCTCGTCAGGTGTATTATGCGACTGGTGTATTTAGATGTTATACTTATTGTGTATTAGAAGGCTGATTGTGGATGATCATGAACGTGATAATTCCTATAAATGAGTGAGCGTGTGTATATTATAAATCGTGATGCGTGATCGTAGATATCATCACACGAAGATAAATATATTTTTTGTTTTTTTAAAACAAAAATTTGACGGTGTACGTTCGAAGTTATAATCGTGGTAGTAGACATCACAGGTCAACAGGACTCGTTCTCAATGACTCTTCGTCATTAGATTAATTTCGTTCTTTTGCTCGATTTACTCATCGTGTCAGTGTTAATTCTGTTATAAATCTTCGATAGCACGATGGTCGTATTAAATTCTGATACTTCCATTCGTACCCACGATCGATTCCCCGCGTGGAAATATATTATTGTTTCCCACCAAAGTTCGGGTTGCTACTGGATTTTCTCTTCCCTCTCCTAGCGCACGATCCTCCTTTGAGAATTTCCGTCTCACGATGCGCTCGAATAGCCGCTGCACTTCTCGCTGCTCCGCGGGGAAAAGGTGTCCGGGATTGGCGATGACGTCGATGGATCTCCTTCTGGAGGGCAAGGGATCCAGAAACAAGGGGAGACGAGTGCCGCTCTTTGATGTCGATACGCCATTATCAGCCAACTCTCTTTCGTTCGCTGATTCGCTGTATTTCTCGGCGCCACGAGCGACGTTCCTCTCGCCGCTCTTCAAACTACTTTCGAGATCCGCAAGAGGCAAGGAGAATGGCTCGATCAACGCGCCCGCTGGAAGTAAGAAGTTTCCGCCTGTGGGCTGTTTTTCGAGGAAACTAAATTTCATTTTCGCAACTTTAACGCACGCAACGGCTCCTTATGCCACGAGCATGCAATTGTGTCTGCGTCTTGGTTACGTTGAAGAACGGAGATTTCTCTACGGTGAAACGTCTCCGAATAACGTGGATTTATCAAAGTTTCTCTTTTACGTGTATACGGTATAATATTATGTATATAATATTATATTAATAATAATAATATTAATATTTTGAATATATTACATTATTATATTATTATTATACTTTGTATATATTATATTATTACTATTATATTATACACGATATAATAATAATAACTTATGAATAAAGTGTATAAGAGGACCAGAAACTTTCGCCGATCGACGACACTATTCTTCGACTGCTGGTCCCCGGATCGATATCAGTCCGCATAAAACTCCACTCGCATCGCGTAAAATCAGGGAAATTCCTGCTGATTTGCGAAACATCGCGCCCATATTATATAAAAACAGCAGAACTCGCATCAACCCGGAATCGTAATGTCACCACGTAAGATTGATCGTGTAAAACACGCATACACACATTTGACCACCGTACACATAGGTCCTGATCCACGAGCGGTAGCTGACCGTCGCGATTTTCGACCGGGCGCAGAGCCGTACGTCAAAAAACGCAGCAAAGAGCCGCCGAACAAAAGCGCAAATAGGTTAGTCGACCGACGATAAAACCGGTCGTTTTTACGGCCAGATCTTCCCCGCACGATAAATGTCGTTAGCGAGCATTCAGCCCCGGGCATCGCACGAGGATCCGCGAGTTCGATCGATGCCAAAACGGCCCCCCCCCGTGTCGCGGCTGTCCGAAGTTCGACGCCTCTTCCCCTCCACCCTCCCTGCCCCTCCACCAATGCACCGGAATTCCTCTCAAGGAACCGCATTTTTCCGAGCGCTCGAAACGGCTCTGAATGCAAATACCGCTGATCCGATCGAAAGTAGCTTTGCGGATGCGCGGGCATTTATGATACTCCGCGAGTAGCGGGCTCATCGAGGGCGCGATATTCCGCCAGCGCTGCGGGCGACAATGGAGCAACGAGGGGGTGGCCGTGTGATGGATGCACCCACGTTGGCCCACATTCTCCCCTCCACGCCCCTCGCGATCCCCCCGCCGCCCACTCCTGGCGGCAACTCCGAGCGGATCGATTCTCATCGTTCGATTCCTAGCGCTCCTGGATCGCCCCTCGAGGCATCCGCCTCGCTCGGCTTCGTTTAACCCCCCTCGAAGCCTTCGGTGCCGGCCGAGAGGACTGAACTTAAGCGAAAAGTGCCGAGGCGGACCAAGCTGGTGTGGCAAGAAGTTTGGGAGAAGCGATATGAAAATTTCGTTTTAAGGGACGACCATGGAATTCGGGAGGCTCGTTAAGAAACGTGCTGGCTTTTTTTTTTTTATATCGGTCCCCTGGAAAGTGGCACGGGTAGAATTTGCGAGTTCGATTTAACGTGGTAAATGCTGAATTCTCGTTGGGGATACGCGAGATAGCGATAACACTCTCGATGTACTTTTTGTTCGCACATTGCGGAATTCGATTTAACACTATTCTTATCAGCTATTTCCCAGACATGTTTAAATGTACTGAATATATCCTTAAAGAAAAAGAGGGCGAAGAAAAGATGTCGATGCATTCATTTATCGATCCTTATGCTGCAGGAAAATCATGAAGAATTTGAGAGGTGAACGCGTCTGAAAATTCTACGATTTTTCGAAAAAAACACTGACCGCTCGTGGTAGGAATAGTGATAACCGCGTGAATTAACCGCTTGTATGGATGGAGGTACGAACGATCAACAGCGGCGCGAGTATATTTTCGGACTATCGTATCGACAAGCTGATTTTCCACGAATTAATATACTTGCGTTTGCACATCCGCGATGGGCTACCTCCAGGCAGGTGCGTCGATATAATGGAGCCGTGCTGACGAAACGAATCCATTAGCCACTCGGAGGGGAGTCAAGAAACACCGCGAATGAATGGGCGGCGTTCGAGGCGGAGAGGATGTTTCGCGAAAAAGCATTATTCATACTTTGCGAAACGTCGGGCGCCGTGAAAGGAACTTCTCGGTCATTATTACCGGACGAATTAAGACGCGTAATCCGTATCGTGTATCGTAAGTCCTCCATTTTAGCGGTCGGTTACATGAATTTTGAAAGGAGGTTCTGTCGTTGCCGGATAATCTGGGATTATAAGTAAAGAGTGTGACATCGGGTATCGCCTGGATTATCCGCGGTACATTTTTCTTCACTCCCGCGAGTTCTGAGCTATACCATCGTATTTCTTTTCTCGCCCGTGTTTTTATCCGGAACTGGTACATTGGTAAAAGTTATAGCATGGTTTCTGGCGAAAGCGAAGGATTCTTTTGGACCATTTTTATATTTTTTGATATCATTCTAGAATCGAGATGTTTCGTTGGAAATTCATAGGCGGTGTCGAATGAATTTTTTTTTCTTTTATAAAGATGATTTAATCGTTTGTATCTACTATGTTACGGATTTTACTTGTGTTTACGTATCGATCGTCGCTCATGGCTTTTGCTTCGTAGTGTTGTGCACACGGTAGACTCTGAACTACATTTCGAATATTAGATTCTGACTAAATAATTCTGGCGGCCAACGTAAGGTATTAGACAACCTAATGCTTAATCCACGGCCTTTAATCGCGGTTGATAGAATTTTTCACGCGGAAAATCCGAGTGCATCACTTTCGAACCTTTCCACGCAACATGCAAAATAACCATAAACCATTATTATTGCCTTACGTGGCCTTCTGAATAAATCCGGAAAGTGCAAGGAGAAAATAAACGACGATTACCACCCTATTAAAGCAATCCTGGGAAAATGGTGGGCGTTAAATAGCGCAAAGTTTTTTTTTCGGTTATTCACTATTTACGGTCGCGATGGAATTTCCAAGGGCGGTGTACGGCCGCGCACACAATGCTGCCGATACTCGTCGGCGATAATCACAGTAATGGGATTGCCAGCGCCATTTCTGCGGCCGAAAGGTCGTCGCAGTGAAAATTTATTATGCACACGAACCGACGTACGTGCGAATCGGGCCGCGTGTGTACGCGTCACTCGCCAGCGACGCCTGACTCAATTAATGCCACGCTAATTGGCGCCGCGGTCATTGCAGCCCGCTCGTAATTTCATTTCGTCTGCGAGTACCTACGTGGATTATTTTATCGCGAAGCCGCCTTGGGAAGCTACCTATTTGTCGCAAAGTCCCTCCTTGGCAGGCATCGCCTTTTTTCCTCTATCTCTTCCTCTCACTCTATTTCTCCCTCCCTCTCTCTCTCTCTCTCTCTCTCTCTCTCTCTCTCTCTCTCTCTCTCTTCTACTCGTAGAACGATCGAGCCTCGATACGCGGCAAAGTGAGTCGTCGAAACGTCGAACGTGCCCCCTTCTCTTTCTCTTTCTCTTTCTCTCTCTCTCTCTCTCTTCTCCTTTCGACCAACAACGGGATTCCTTGAAAAAGCCTCGAGGAGTTTTTCACACGACGTCGTAGAGGTGAAGCACCGATTTCGCGAAATACGTGCGCCTCTCGCAGCGGCTGTGCTCGCCGTATAGGGAAGCTTACGAATTTGGAGCGAGATAAGAAGCACGGTGCACGCGTATAAGGGGACACTCGTTGCACCAGTTTTCTCCTAAGATAATGTAACGTATAAATTCTCACGCTTCGCGTTACTTTGGGAGAATTGAGGAGATCGCGAATCGGGTAATGGACTCCTGGACGAGGGCAACTGGCTTTTAGACTGTTAGAGTAAGTATCCAGGTCCGAATTCATTTTCATCACCTTTGGACATTTTTGTGAGACACATTGCAGCTTGAATCTCAAATCTGTACTTTTCTCATATAATATGTACAGGCATATGAAATATTTTCAAACCATTACTCCTTAAAAAAAAGTTTCGAACAATACTCAACGCGTTTCGAGAAAAATACCATCGCACAATGTCCATTCCAAAACTGAACAAATCTCGTTTATAACATAATTTATAACGCTCCATAATTATCGAAATTCGTACCTGCGCACGTTTCCAATCCGACGCTATTCGATTAAACCAAAGTTCGTCGAAGATAAACAGATCCAAAATTCACTTCGATCATAGTGTCCAAGTCGAACAATCCTCATAATCGATATCAAAAAATCCAACTCTCCCCCATCGGATCGCGCGTTAACCAAATTCGATTGGCCGCGAAAAATCCAACCTAAGAGTGCCTCGCAAAAGCTCCTCGTCTTCCCTCTTCCGGAGCCTCGAGAAACCTTTTATCACAACGATCACCGGAAGTTGTTTGCAGGAAAATCCCGCATTAGCAGAGGGCCGCGGACGCATCGCGTTGGAAAAATGACCGGACTAACAAGGGGAATCGCGTTGCGCGAGTCAACATAATATCTGGCTTAGCGTCAAACGGAAGTAAGGGATGTAAGTCCGCGGCAATAGCGCCGGGAGGAAAGTACGGCGGCGCGTGGTTTTATAAAAAGATAGCGGCAGCTTTGCGCGTAATCCGGTAAAAAGATATTACGGGGTAATATCCGAGACCTTATCCGGTCGGCTGAATCGGGATGGAAGAAGGGTAGGGGGAGGGGAGGGGAAACTTAACGAACTCTTTAGTAACGGGTAAGAAGCCGGCTGAAATCCGTTTTATGTCGCCAGGAGAAAAAATCGTTGGAATCAAAGTGGAAAATAAGGCGGACGAGTGGGAAAAGTACTTTCGTACTGTGGAAGTTTCGAAAGGGTCGTTTGAAGATACCGAGTGGATGAGCAACGGTAATGCCTCCTGGAAGTTTTAACGTTAAATAATCGCTCGGGCAGGCCGCGCACGGGCCCCTCCCCCCCGCCTGGGGATTTAATTTGGTCAATAACCGCTGATTGATATTACGAATTAACAGTTTGAATTACCGGTAACATTGACCAACCGCAGAACGATTCGTATTTGCAGTTTCGATGGTGATTAATATTTAACGCGGTAATACCTCGAATATAATATTAATACCTATCAACCGTACAAGGTTTTGGGTTTCTGGTTTCGATAGATATTCCACGTTTCGCGGAATCTTAGTTTTGTGTCGATACTTAAAATTATAACGTTAATACATATCAACCGTATAAGTGTTTGTATTTCTGGTTTCGATAGATATTCCACGTTTCGCGGAATCTTAATTTTGTGTCGACACTTAAAATTATAATGTTAATACCTATCAACCGTATAAGAGTTTGTATTTTTGGTTTCGATAGACATTCCACGTTTCGCGGAATCTTAATTTTTTGTCGATACTTCGAATATAACGTTAATACCTATCAACGGTATAAGAGTTTGTATCTCTGCTTTCGATAGATATTCCACGTTTCGCGGAATATATCCCATTTTCACTCTTGGTCTTTCTTCCGCGTGCCATAAAATATTATAAAACCGAGCAGGTTCGTGCTACTTGACATTAATCGCACTTCTGTTTAGTGTGGATATACTTAAAGCGGAGATCGCCGTGTGTTCTGTACTTAAAACCATTTATACCACTGCTCACTTATCGTTAATGCCAGTTAAACGCGACCCTACATTTCAATTCAAACGTACGCTCGCTTTAGAATCCGGCACAAGCCACTCCTGGCGTTGCACGAAGGAGTCGAAAGAAACATTTATTTTCCACAATAACGTCTTTGCAGAAAAACCTCGCTGGATTCTTGCAAAAATGCATACCGATAAAGAAGAAAGGAAGAATTAACGAAGCGAACGATTAAAAATCGGTTGGGAAACAACGTGCAAGCGAGATAACTCGCTGTTCGAAACCGGATTCATGGCAGAAAGATCGGAAAATTCGCGCGAGTGGCGTGCAGCAGTCGGAATCGTGGCAGCTATGGTTTATTTGAATTACGCTCGAGATAGCGGCAGCAGGGATAGGCTTTGTTTACCGCCATTATCGTCCGCTTTGGCACGATCGGCTACCGTTTGTTTCCATTGGTGGTTATCTACGATTTCCTATCCGGATCCTTGAGTCCCATGCCCGGTCGGTTAGTCCGCCTACACTGGATTTCGATCGCATCGATCGGCTCCTGCCGGAATCTCAAATATCGTTGCAGCTGATGTCGACAGCTGAGCCAACAAGCAATTTCGGCAAATAAAACGAACGGTTATATTCGGTATCTCAGACACTTGCTCGATTAATCGGGATAATGAGCGAATCGTTGTTTTTGAGAATAAAGCATGAATCGGATGCAACTGGAGCAGGATGTAAGTTATGTATATGATTACCATTTTTTTACGAGTATCGAGGATAAAGTAATGGCATTGAATAGCACAGGAATACGTAAATAAGTCGACAATTGATTCTCGAGTAAATATTAATAATAGTAAATGCAGTGGTCTTAACGAGCGCTATCGAATATTACTATTCCTGCAAGAGGAATAAGATCGCTATGTCACCAGACTATTATATCACACAAGCATTAATAAGATGAGGAACAAGAAAGCATCAAGAATGTTAAACGAAAGAGCAAATCTTATCTTTCTCCATCATCAACTAAAGCATTGTAATTTCCACTAATTGCACCGATCATTAAATTAATCTCTGCCAGATACAAATCAGTCGTAATATACCACGATTGGCGTGCTCCGCCTTTGTACAAAGGACGTAAATATCCCCACGCAACAGTCGAGAGGAAGGATCTCTCAATTCGCTCCTTTACTTCTCGATTTAATTTCTCGCGCCTCTCGAATCGTCCGCATACTAAGGATTCCACGTAGCGCGAGATATCGATTCAAATTTTCTCGACCCGGTTTCCTATATCAGCATTTTCGACGACGCCTTTTATCCTTTGTTCTCCCGTTTCCCCGGAAATTTCTCGGGTCCTGGAAGGCGGCGGGCCGAGAAAAAAAGGAAGTCGCGGTCGGGCAAACGCTTTCGAGGGAAGAAAGACGTTTGCGGGTGGAAGCGCCGCTCGATCGAGGATGTCGATGAACGAGAAAATTCGCCGGCCTCCAGATGGACGATGAGCGCGGCTCATAAATCGACGCCAAGGGAGAATCTATTGCTCGCATACGGTCCTTTTCCGGGCGTATTGTTCGCTCAAGGGGAAAGATCGATCCGGCCGAATATGCGATTCCCACGAAGGTATCGCCGCTCCGAATGGTAGGAATGCATTGGGTCTTCCTGGAAAGTGAAACTCGGGAATGATCGATTGGACGTGTACTTTTGAAATCTCGTCTTTCGCGTTTAAGTCTTTTTTTTATAGGCACCGTTTAAGTCCAATTTCTATAGGCACCGTAAAGACACGCGAATGCAAATAATCGATGATTAAAGGATAAGGAAGATTATTTATTTCTTTGATAATAATGATTACATAGGTAACTGGAATTGATCATTTATCCCTCGTCATTTTCTACAAAAATCTACGATCGTTTGCTATGTTAAGTAGTCTAACAGAAGTCGTATTATCAGATCATAATTTCCAGAGTTTCTCGACGAGGTAATATTTGATCACAAAATCGATATACTTCGTTATCGAAGTTTTATCAGTGAAAATTGCTCAGCACGAATCTTATAAAACTATCACGCAAAACAATGTTACGCAACACGTATTCTCTCAAAAAACCTATAAACATCACCAACCATAGCTCTGAGAGAACCATAATTACGCGCATCGAAATTACGAGCAAAACAACGAAGACACCCGATTCGTTCCCCCTGATTCATTTCACTGTCAGGTTTATTCAGCCAATTTTTAATACTCACCAATCTCCACCACGCTTTCTTAAAGGGAGATCAGTTTGGTCGGGGATCCGGAGATCCGCGCCGGTGAATAATTTCCCTCCACTCGATGGACCTCTCGAAATCGGCAGGGCGGTAATGCCCCTCGAATTGAATAGAGCTAGCCAGGAGGATATCGATGAATCGGATAGAGCGTGTCCGTGGCCCAGGAGACGTTTGGGTAAGCGCGGACCATACGTCGGCGCCGGAGAAGGGAGGAAGGGTCTCTTACTTACCGCCGCTCTTTCATCGACCCCTTGTCGCCCAGCGGGGAGAATCGATGGAGTGTCATCGGTCGGACGAACCGCCGAGGTATGAATAACTTGCGCGATATAGCTGCTCTGGAGGGCAATCGAGCGTGCGTGTGCGAGTAACTCGAGCCTCGAGCACCTTTGAGAATCCCCCCCCCCCCCCGTCCCCGGATTAAAACCTGGAAGGGGCTCTTCGTGTCACGATATTCAAATTATAACGTCGTCTTACGGAAGCCGCTTCTTTGCGCCGTAGGAGCAGCCGACCCCCTGAGAAGCTCCGATAAAAAGCGTACAACCTTTGGTCCTCGCTTGGCCGAGGAGCATTTTGCGGGCATTTTCTACAACCTTTTCGAGCTAATTGCCCAAATTTTCGACGCGATTTTGTAGCGATTGCGGAACAGAGGTCTGGACGCTGAAAAGGTTAATAGGAGAGTCCGTGTTATCGGCTTTTTTCCTCTTTTTCTTCCTTTTGCCCTCCCTGACGTGCCCACGGATAAGAACCTAAGCCCTCGGGATAATTAAGTGGTCTTCGTGATTTTTATGGGCGGAGTGGCGTTGGGTTTTAGCTTGTATTTTATTGTATGATAAATACTAGGTTTTAAGCGTTACGCTGGTGTAGCGGATGGAGATTTAGACTTCCTCCGCTGTGGAGGATGCGAGGTAAAATATTGCCGGTTATCTTTGGAGAATTATACGTTCGATGTGTATATATCGAAGTTTTTTCCTAATGATTAGTAATATAGGTTAAAGTAGATTTCGAAGCGAGCAATTTTGGTCATATTTTGGTACGTCCAGAATTCGTCGGTTACGCGATACCTCTAAATATCCAGATCGCACTTTTGCTTTACGTACTGCCCAAAATTCAACGGTAGAGCTGGTTTGAAATTCGTCCGAAAAACGAGTCCTTCGTCGTCTCTCGTAACTGACCGTTTCTGTTTACAAGCATTTCAGCCAAATTCATGAAACGCTTTTACGCCAACTGTGGAACAACGTCCTGAAAGCGGACATTACCGGCAAAACGACCCGACATTTCCATCAAAGTCCATCCGATCGTCGATGCAGTATCATTTACCGCTCTCTTTCACTCTTCCCCTTCTCTCCATCCATCCCTCCCTCTCTCTCTCTCTCTCTCTCTCTCTCTCTCTCCACCATCCGTTTCCAGCCCTTTTTTTCCTCCCTTTGTTTCTCTCGAAAATCCCACGCACCGCACGCACTTTCGAATCGCGTTTAGTTTCAAACGAGGCCAGTGAAAAAAAAAAATCTCCCGGTGATCCCATCATTTCCATAAAGCCGATTCGATTACAGATTACACTCGGCGGCCTCTGTCGGCAATTTATGGGTTGATTATTTTGAAATCCTTTCGCACGGCGTGCCGCGCGTTTTTACCCGGCGTTAATAAGCGGTCGCGCCTCGGGATTTATGGGTCGATCCCGTTTCCATTAATTCGATGGATTTCGAGACGGGCGGCGGGTGGGCTCGATCGACGGCGCGTAATTGTAAAATGCGCTCGTTCTCGCTTTGACTCGTCGCCCTTCTCCCCCTCGACGCTCCCCTTCTGCCCTTCGCCCTTGCGCGAATTACGGCGCTATCGCGATTTCACTATTTCCCCAAATTCGGCCGCCGGTTTGCTGCAAACCGCGTAAAACGAGGAGCGTCGACTTTTCCATCGAACAGACTTGATCAGCGAAGTGTTTCTTCTCGAGTCGCGAGATGTTCGTTGCTAGACAAAATGTGCATAGAAAGACGATGTAGTCGTTGGCCATTACTTCGTAGAGCCATAAACGCGCGATGGAAGAAGGAGCTAGTATAGGGCGCGCCATTTAAAAGTTTGTCTTTAAAAACACTATAAAATGAGTCTACATCGATATTTACAACAAAATGTTTTTTTTATCGCGAAGGTTGGAGTCTCCGATTTAAGAATTTTCAGACAGATCAGCTGTTCAAATTTCAAGCAAATCGGTCACACCAGTGTCATAGCCATATCCTATAATATAAAAACAAGCCAGTAGATGGCCCACTCTATATCACTGCGGATCAGACTTGGCTATGAATGCGACACAAAATAAATAATCACGAACAAAAAAATCATAAAAATATTTTGAACCATTATTAGCGTGGTGAGTCGTATTTCTTTTTGATCAGTTTGCTTATCGCATTGCACCTGATTATCGACCTACGAGTAGCATCATCGCCCTACACGCGTCATCCTCGTGCCGAATAAACGCCTCGAGCACCGTTCATAGACCTCACTGACCACAGTATCATCCATGTTCACCGCGAGATTGGGAAATAAATCAGTATCCCTTTTTTCGATTTGACCAACGATCGAATTACGGTGCAAATGACCGGCTAGGAGGATTTGCGGTCGATGTTAACTATGCGCAGCTTTATGGTGGTTAAATGCTCTCGAGTTACCTTTGATCGAGGACAGGAAAACTATTTCCGTTCATCGGCGGAATGGTCATTGTGGGAATTGAAAGAATAAATTACTTTCTTTTCAGCCGCGCCGCTTACTGGATAATCGAGATTAAACGCGGGAAATACTCGGCGGTTTATAAGTGACTCGTGAACGGCGAATTGAAGTAGAAAAGTACGTTGCGTTTTATGGGTAATTCGAATAAGCGATACAATCGTCGACACGTCGAAATATCAAATCCGAACGTGCAATTCTGGGCTCAATGCGATTATCGTGTCAAACATTCGTGATTTTGATGTCGCTTAAAAAAATACAGGATCAATTTTCAGCCACTGTCCGAAAAAATATTTAAATGGAGACCCAGCGCGAAATTTGTTTCGCAAAATAAACGTGATTGCGAATAATCGGCGATTCTTGGTCTAACAGAGTATCTATTCTTATAGACAATTACCTCCGTGTCCGATTCTTTTTACGCCATTTTTCTTAATACTATTTAATTGACCACCTTAAACTTTACAATTTTTCCAACATCAATTTCATTGTAATTCATAATTTAGTAACCATCTCATAATTCGAGCCACACACCAGTGGCTATAATTCTTATTATTCCACACAAAAATATCGATGTGGCCACCAAAATTCTAACTCCCCAAGACCACATGGAGAATTATAATATAAAGCGTGCGAATAGATGCACTGTTAAACCAAGAATCACCGATTGTTCTTAAGCCGATAACGAGCAAGGAAATTAGGAGTACGATAGCTATAAACGTAATTACGTTCGATCGAAAGTGAACGCAGTGAGTGGTTATCGGTGCAACACCTAAGCACATACCGAGGCACTAATTTCAGAACGATCGAGTCGTCGGGTCGCCGAGAACATCCCTTGTCCTGAAATTGGAGCGCCAACTCCTCCTCCGTATCGGGAAAAAATTCGAGCGTATAATTCGCAAAAATAATATTACGATAACCCGTCCCTGTATAGCTACGTTAATTCGTTATGCGCCCGGCGCAATAGATTCCCCCGCGCAAAAATTTGATATCGGACAAATTCGCGAGACCGTGTAAAAGCTTTTGCGCCGCCCTGTCCCCGGCTGACTCTCGGCCGAGGGATAAAAACCGTTAAAATAGCGCAGGAAAACCATTAAACCCTCCGATCGGGGAAATGTACTTCGATATCGGGCCACGTCAAATACCCTTATCCAATATCTCCGCGCAAATTGGGGATGAATAATTAAAATCGACCCTGGCGCATTGACTCGCGACCATTGGCCTTCCTTTGACAGAAACTTGGAGCTAGTCGATGTCCCTGCCCTCCACTTTAATCTCCTTGCCCTGGCTTACGCGCCCCCGCGTCTCATTCTTTCTCCGATTAATCTCCGCCATCGACCGCGAATCTGATTTAGGATCGACCGATTTAGGTGGATCGAGGGCCAGCAGAGTCACGGTATACGTATCGCGCACTGTATTTCTGCACGGTGTGTAGGATTGGGACTTCTCCATAACATAAATAGGCGTTCGCGGGATAATTTGACCGGAGGGAGTCTAAGTAGCTTAGTGGTCAGAGCAATCGCCTGGCAAACCAAAACTCTCGGGTTCGAGTCCCGGCTTAGTTAACCCTCAACGATTCAAATTTTTCCGTGGCACCTATACAGTGTTCCACGCAAACTATCATACATAAACCATGTAACAATGTTTTTGATGATGCTTCCACTATGAAATAATGTCAGAATAGAATTACGGATGAATAAATTGATGGATTTTTTAGATTTCTAGATTAATGCTCTTAGCGAGCAGTTTGTTTTGCTATGATTTGATTATACATTTTCACGCAATGAGTTTGAAGGAGGCACGATGAGATAACTTGAACGCGCGTACGCTTTGAGTCTTATAATGATTACACTGATAATTATTAATACAATTTTGCGCGATAAATTCGAAAACAACGCAGAGTCCCACGTCGTAGAGCCAATATATCGGCGCGATGGTCAAAATGACGGCACGCAGGGAAGGGCCACTGTAGGATCGTAGCTTACAGCGATGACACGCGCGAGGGAGGCTATATCGGCGTACCGTAGCTAAGAGGTTAAATTCTTGGCTCGGCTGGAGCAAAATTGCCGCGGTTATCGTCTACGTGACGCTCCATTCCTTATATGTATTTCTCGCTGCGCCCCGCCAGATCGTCGGGGATGGATCTTCGGAGATTTATATCGAAAACCTACTTGGCAATCGCCGTGCAGTTGCCGATAGGATTTATTACTTATAACTACGAAGCTTATTACGGCTCGATCTGGGCCAGGATTTAACCCCGATACCGGAACATCATCGCGAGCTTTAGCCGCCTCTGAAATCCTCGGCGGCGCTTAAATGCCGTGGGATGGCGAAAACACGGTTCCACTTTGTGATTTGGGATCGAGAAAAGCTCTCGATCCTTTGCTTGTATCCGCCATTTGTTCCTTTCAACTGTTCGGCTGTTTTTGATCCATTAGGAGGATGAACGTGGGTTTGGTTTGGATCGATAAAAACGTTCGATTAACACTGCAACTACCAGCCACTTTCTCGGCATATTTAGAACACCAAATAGGTATTTAAATAAAAGGGGAGAGTAAAAGGAAATTTGTGTAAATCAAAATGATGATCTAAATACTTCTAAATAGATCTAAATACTTCTAAATACTTCTAAATACGATCTAAATCGTGGAAAATCTCAGAAAATACATCCTTATAGAGCACTATGATTTTTTAAAGAAACGACTGACCAGTCATTTTGACAGGTTTGATTCTTCTAGTGTTAATCGTCTTCGAGATAGAGTAAGACACAAGGTGGTCGGTTTCGATCGATGGATCATGGGTCGAGAGGATGTACCAATCTCCGTAATAATATGTTAAGAGAGTTGCGCGTAGGTACATTCGTGGGTTGGCGCGAGAAAGCACTGGTGTTTCGTAACTCGTACAAGGGTTGGTTATCGCGTGACTCTGGACACGGAAGATCGTCGTACGAAAGTCGAGTATTTGCGTGGAGGGGCGGAGGAGGAAGGGGGTGAGAAAAGCCTGGCTGTCGCATTCGAGCTACGAACTCGTAAATAAGGAAAGCTATTAACCTCAGAAGTAATATGTCGGGGCCATAGGAAGGGGCCTCCGTTGCCTCGAACGTGCTTTGTAACCGTCACGCGTAATACGACGTTTAGTTGCGTAAAGAGCGAGCTTTTGAATAGCCGAGTGTTAAAAAATGTCGAGTAGAATCCTACAGGGTCGCGACTAAATTGCAAGAGCATTCAAGATGAATTAATGCTCCGCGGAATGCGGTAAGACGAGATACGTTTAAGGACACCTGTTAGACTCAAAGTTGTATTTCAACTTACAAGGAATATTAAGGAATCCTAGTTACCTCACGCGTGCTTCGTTGTTACAAAGTGTAACGCAAGATTCAACCAGGTAAATGGCGATTTGTTAACTGCACAAATAAATCAAGCTTATAATATGAAAGCATTAAATTTGAAAGCATCATACTCTCGTCGAAGGCTTAGAAATAAGACGATCATCGTTATAACCCGTGGAAACAAGGTACGAACAACGAAATATTTCATCCACTATCCGCTTTTACCATTGGCTACGATTTCAAACGTCCTCAATATTCATTACCATTCACCAAGAACGACCTAATATATAGATACACAAAACCCCATACTTCACACGCCTAATACGATATAATCGCACAAAACATCCACGATGCAGCTCGCATATTCGAGCACAAATCCATTTCCCGTACCCGCCTTTCACGAGGAAGCGAGGCCACAAAATCCAGGCTTCTCAACGAGCAGACGCATAATTATCGCGTCATGCATACAGGAATACTTGCCAGGGATTTGTAAGGCGCCTTTCGATCTTTTGTCCCGACTGGGCGATTTTATCGGCCTTGTTTCCGCGCATGAAGGGCAAGAAAAGGCGGCGCGGGGATGGGGATAAGAATAATATATATTACGGTCCGCGCAAGAACCCCTAGGTGCAACGACCTGCGGCGGAATGACGCGAGATAAAAGCGAAGGAGGGCCGAGATAGATAGTCGCGAGCCAGCCGGGGGCGTTTATTATGTGGCTTAAACTCCGCGGAAACCCATATCGCCCTGCTCGTTAATATTTCATTAAGTGACCCTCCCCTCTCCTCCGCCCCTCCAGGCCTTTTTTCCCCGGCCTCCTCGCTGGAAGTTAATAACGAGTCTGGCGTTCGCCGCCACACATGCGCCACTCCAGAAACGGCCGGCTATACATCCTCGCAGGTGGCCCGTGCGCCCAGAACCCGCCATAACCCTATATTTGGATAATTCTACCGGTAAATTAGCGGGGCGAGACTCTCGCGGGCTCAAAATCATATTACCATCGTCCTTAAACGTTCGAATGCCAGGAAAAGGTGGAGAAGTAGGGAAGGAAGGAGTAGAATGTGGTATAAAGCAGGAGTTGGTACTGCTACGTGGAATTCGTATGCTTTTACTGATTTTATTGTATTATGCGAGTGTACAGTGGTAGAAAGGGGAATATGTCTTGAATAGGAAGTTGTGTAATAAATAATTGGAAGAAGAGGTAAGGTGTATTTTTCAGAATCGTATCTAAGGTATTCGTTGATTAAATCCGCTAATTTGTTATATACTTCTTAATATCTCCTCGGTAGCCAGTGAGATTCTTAATTACGATTGACACTTTTGGATTTCAGGTCGATGGATTTCAGGATTTCAATGGTCGATGGCGAGATGTAAAAGAAAGTGAAACGCGCCTCTCTGCCTTCTCCTCGAGGACGCGTTATCCAGAAAAATCACACAAACTCACGAGCTTCGCGAGCTCAGGGCCCAACATCGGAGCATTAGCGTCTCAAAAAGGCAGCCCCAATATCCCGCCTCACAAATCCCAAGCTTTTTTGCTCGTCGCCTTTCGCTGGTGCATTTTATCCATGGCCCAAAACAACTCGTCTTCCTCCAGCGCGGCCCCAACGAAGCTAAAAGCTCGGACACCCCACAGGTGGAGCGACATCGAGCATCCCCGTGGGGTATCGTGACGGAAAGGCGCCCCGGAAACCGGTAAATTGGAGGCCATAAAGCGCCGCGCCGGCGAATTTTCCCCGCTTTGTTCCGAAGGAAACGCCGCCCCTCCTCCCCCCTGGGGCGCCCGCACGTCCCGCGGTGACACACTTTTGCAATTAATTACCGGCTGGTCGTTTGTCATTGTAGCAGCGATCGATGCAGCGGAGCGGCTGGAGGGGGGGGGGGGAAGGTGGATCTGTCTCCTTGCGGGACGTGAAATCGATTCCGGTAACAATGTAGCGACGCAACTCGATCGTTGCATTCGCGCGGCATCGTTCGTTAACCGTTGGACCGGCAAGAGACGCGATGCCCGTGCGAGCCTCGGTCCCCTCCATCGATCGACGAGGAAATGGACTTGGCACCGCTCGCACGCCTCTCTCCTCTCCGTCCAGCCTTCGAAGCGGTCCGAGCAACACGTCCAAAGTGTCTTCGGGGTGGTGGTACGGTAATAGACCGCCGACGCGGAAGATCGATAAGTCCTTCCAGCGGCGGCGAAGGAAGAAAGTTCGGGATGAAAAGACCGATCGGACTCCCCACTCTTCTTGGTCCCTAAGTTCGAGGGTCGTACCAGGGGGAACTTCTGTCCCTGATCGTGGCCTCCGTGGAGGCGAGGGGGAATTATCATAGGCGGTGGATGCTCGAGAAAGGCTCCGCTTTTTTGTTTTGAAATCGTTCAGCCTTCGACGACCGCGTGCACCGGG
The DNA here is from genome assembly GCA_038496175.1 of Ampulex compressa. Lineage (NCBI taxonomy): Eukaryota > Metazoa > Arthropoda > Insecta > Hymenoptera > Ampulicidae > Ampulex > Ampulex compressa. Next base: position 47,043 of record JBCFXI010000567.1, on the reverse strand, counting down.
CCTTGGATATACTCGATGCTCGAATGCTGTGTCCTGGATCACTTTCTTTATTCGTTTTTTTAAATTCATTTTTAGGCACCGACTGCTAAGGTCGTTTGGTCTAGGATCTAGCGTTTAAGGTGGGCTCCGAACCACCAGAGCTACGGTATACATATCGCCTTAATTTATTGAACGCGATTTGTCTTGAGAATAGAGCCTGTTAGTGGTTGGAGGGTAATTGATGCGTCGTCGAGACGTTTTAGGATGGTGTTTTTACTAAAGCTCGAAATGAGGATATGAGGATTTCTGGTTGTTCGAGAAATTGTTCGATGAACGAAGCAAGTTAATTGAACGATAATAAACTTTTATATACGTCGGATTTAAACTTTGGCCAAGTGTATTGTACGAAGTCCAGGAGGCGTCGTTCCTTCGAGATTCCGCTGGTGTCGTTGTTTCCCAACGCTTTAATTCCGCTTATAATCAAGCCGCGTGGCCGGTGTGTCCTGGAAAATTAAGAACCTCCGGCCACCGGCCGGAGTGGCTTGTGTACCCTCCAAATTAGCCTGGTTTTAACCCCCTCCACGGATCGCTGGTTCGGCTATTGGATTCCAGTCTCTATGCTCCGCTGACCGAAGAGGCGAGCTTACGGAGGAACGGTCTCATTTATAACTTTTAATTGAGTACCGAACTTTGCGGCTGGATGGAACCGATCATTGGGACACGTGGCATTACTCGATGATTCGTAAAGTTCGACCTTGGCGGAAAAAAAATTCTCGAAGAGCTGTGCGCAAGACTCCGATTCTTGGCTCTCGACATTGCTCCTCCATCGATCACTGGAAAATTCAGGAGCGGTCGTGGTTTTTCAAGGTCGATTCCATGCTCGAGATCTCGACGCTTGGTATTTACATTTTTATCCGGATTATTAGCCCCTTGATTATTATCTTTTCTCTAAACCCATTATGCTTCACGAAGAAGTAAACGATTTGCCAGAAACGTCGTCTTACTTTTTACCCAATGTTGGTGCAAAAACGGAGGATCATTCATTTCCCTCCCGTTTCCGCAATAAAGTCCGGTGCGAAAAACCTTTTGGTATGCTCGAACGATAGACTTCTCTGGTCGGAACAAACGACGCACGGTGGTCAAAATATTTTTCGCTCCTTGGAAAAAAATAATATTCTTCGATTGTTCCAACACAAGTTTAATTGAGAATTCCAAACAATCTTTTCCCTCAATTCCTATCTTTACGAATATTCGTAATTGTACCGATTAAGTATCGAGAGAGGCATTAACTATTGAGTTACCGATTAAGTAGCCCACTCAACGATAATTCGATCCATCTAGTAATTAAATTTATATCATCGTCCCACGTTGGACTTACGCCACGCGTCCATCCCTTGCTTGTGTTTGGACACAAATCGTCCCGGATCGCGAGACATACGGAGACTCTTTTTTGCCCCGCCCCATCCAGGAGAGGTACTTCCGGGCGATAAGTTCCGTTCCTTCGAGGCAATTTGTACTAAGCCTCCGAACTCGGCTCCCCGGGATGATATATTTACTGGCTCCAATCCACGATGTACCAAACGGCGGATAGGCCTGCGGTTTTTACGGATGCGCCGAAGATGGATAGACGAGGTCGTTTGTTACGTCTTACGAGAAGAAAGCTCCCCCCCTTGGAAAGCTACGTCCTCGGCGGGGCACGCGATTTCGCATGGATCGCGGTTAATGGCGAAGATAATTAAGAGGGAAGGAATCGATGGACCGGCTCCTGCTCGAACTTCGAGGCAAGACGAATGTCGATACGTCTGGGATGTATTTACGAGATTGAGAGGCGGTAGCTTCCTCGGTGGACATGATTTACCTGGCCCTTTCGCAGCACAGGAGACGCTCGTCAGTTTTTCATGCTCGTGGATTTTATTGGAAGCTCCTTTCCCCTTAGAGGCTCTCTTAAAACATCCTCGAGCAGCGCTGGTGAACGTAAGGGCTAGCGAGGCGGTGATGTACCGCGAGAGAGACACTTCTCGAATTACCTTCCCGAGCGCAGCGAAGTAATTGTTCGTTAGAGAACGTAGCCTCCATTGTCGGCATCGTTCGATACTGTCTAGCGACCCGGTATACAATAATCCCAAAGAGCTGCGCGTTTCGAAAATACGAACGTTCAACCCGCCTTTGAGTACGTGTCACACGCAGATTTCAATATACGCCTGGGAGTGTAGGGAGGTACGGAATATCCGTTCGATGAAATTTTCCGCTCGTACTTTGACCAGTATCGGAGCCAATCAAAGCGCGATTCAAAGCGAACAGGAGGAATTCCAAGCGTATCCGGGCAAACGAGCTTTAATAAGCGAAGGCAAGACGATAACCTTATCAGAAGTGCCGGTTTACTTTTATATCCGTTTCCGCGTAAAAACCTCGATAAACGACCGGGATTATTACGTATTAAATTCGCGCATTAAGTGGAAAGTAGAGCGCTCTTCTGGTTCACGATAACGCTCTCGCCGTTTCGCCTGGAAACAGCGGAGCGCCGTTCCGGCACCCTAATATTAACACTTTCGCGACGATGGTTGGTCCAAGTTGTGCTAAGTCGGTCCAAATTCCAGATACATATTCATTATACTCGTATTCTTGAAGAGACACTTTTTCAACGCGCATTTATACCGGTTAATGTTAGAAAGTGTCGAACATCGTACGATTACGAGCATAGTATTGCAATACTAAAACAGCAATACTAACGTAGTAGAGTAATACTAACATAGTAGAGCAATACTAAAAACAAATACACGTTATATTTGGGTATCTGAGAATAAAACCTCGCTTTTTACAGACTCTTCGTTACAGAGACTCCCTTACAGGGTCCTTCGCGAGTTACATCAGCTATCGGGCTAAACGTCTCTCTATCAGCCTTTGCCAAAGGTTTAAAATTAAAACGCGCGTGTACAGTCCAGGTGAAAAACTCGCGAGGCGACGGACGAGGAAACGTCCGCAGAACCGGCGTGGACAGATTCCTCGGACGCGGCCAGGAGTCGAGAATACGGGCCGAGTAATCCTTCAGAGCGCTTAAACAAATGACGTCGTTTGTACAGCCCTCGAAGGACGTGTATATAAATCGCCCAGGACCCCTCCTCCCCCTCTTCCTGAAAACAAAGCGGGCGAGGCCTTCGAGGGCCGGTGCCGCCGCGCAATCGTCGTCGTTCTCCCCGCGAAATTGCATCTTTGGTTACTGCAGGCCCTTCCTGGCTCGCGGCGAGACGTGGTCGGAGCTCGTAATTTCCAGGACGAAGGCGGATTTGGTCGACGCATCTGGGAGAAATGTCCCGGACCGAGTAAATGGCAGCGAGTAAATGTCCAGCGATGAGGAGCCCTGGGTTCTCCCCTTGCTCGCCAAATCTGCGCCTTCTTTCATCGTGTCTCGCGAATATATATATATATATATATTTCACCCTCTTCCAGTTTCGAGGAAGGCCATCGCGAGGGCTGACTCGGTTAAAAGTGGCTCCAACTTGGTCTTGGCGGTGGAGGATGGATGTCTCCATTGAAGGAGGAAGCGGAAGGCCAGAATTTTTCTGACAACGTTTGGATTTGAGGCTTGATGTAGGAATTACTCGACCGGTGACACTGGCTGGTCGAGCATTTGTTTTCGAAATTGCGCAACCTTGTGACGATGTATTTCTTGCGATAGGTCCTGATTTGATTACGCGTGGATCGTTCCTCTTCTTTATTTAAGGGTAAAGCGTTCGACGAATACATCAAAGCCTTCATCCCTTATAATTTGATGGAAAAATCAATATTTTATGAAGATCGATCAATGTCCACGACCGTCTAAATTCCGAATCTCTAAAATACGAGTTTGAAAGTATATCGTCGAGATGGAATAACGTGGGCATATTATTCTGGACTTTTACAGCGAGGATACTAACACCGCCATTTTCAGCTTTTCCTGCACGACATCTATACAATTAGCCGTGTTATAAATAATAGTACTCGGAGTAAGCCTCCTCGGTTGGGAGCGCTTGGTGATGAAAATTAAACAAATAAGCAATTAATTCTGAGACGAAGCAGATCCGTTTTGCTAGGATTACGGTTGAGATAGTGGCCATCTGGGTGTTTACTGCCCTCACCGTCTGCCGCTGGTCTCATCCGCTCAACGTCTGCTATCTGCACTTTCCCATCTACGTCCTTGAGACTGCCACCAACCAGTTTCGGCCTACCTGCAGTAGACTTGGATCATGAGGATCAGCCGTAACATGACCGAGATCCGGGCTTTGCTTATCGTATTACCATATCGCGTGGATAACGGCACTCGTACACACTTTGCATCGTCGCACCAAAATTTCAGAGCCCTCTTACCTTACCTCGAACTCGATCTAAAACGTTATTCTATGCTAAAGTCGAGCTATCGACGCCGTATCTTCGAGAATTTTTTAACCCGCTATGATCTCACCTCGAATGGATATCCGATGCACATTTTCGTAGCGTTGCACGCCAATTTTCCAGAGCACTTTAATGTTGTTAAGTGGGTGTGTCGTGCGTTTTAATATCATTTCTTTCTCGAGTAATGGACTAGATATTTTTTAAAGTTTTTTTAAATTAATTATTTTACGTTTTTAAAGACCAGATTTTATTTAATTTTTTTTTTAAACTTTATTTAATTCTTTAATATTTTTTGACGACTAGATTTTTTAATTAATTTTTAGCATCGACCGTTAAGGTTGTTTGGCCTTGGACCTATTGTTTGAGACAGATCCCGAACCACTCGAGCTGCGGTGTACACGTAACACGGAAAAACCATCGGTGATGGACGAGATTCGAACTCGGGTCTCCCGCCTGTGGAAGTCCGAGCCTCTATCCACTACACCACCGTAGCTCTGACCAGAATAAAATTTACGCGCCGACTTGAGTGGCAAATATTTTGCCAACGAGCGAGAAGAATTTGGATTCAGCGGTGACGCATGCTTTGCCTTTTCATCGTCGAGGTTAGAGAGCATTCTCGATTCTGACGCTAAAGCCGAGATTCGAGGGAGGAATAATTCATTTGACATTTCAGGCCTTCGCGTAAAAAAGTTTCGCAAGCCTTACTTTACATTTCCCACAATATAATAAATGAACAGTACGACGACAATGCTCCACGTATCTGGATAAGATAAAGCTGGCGCAAAGCTGCCACGCTGGATCGGAGTTATGGAGGATCGGTCGGTGTTAAGAAGAATTCGCGATTGTTGTCCTATAAGACTTATATATATATATATATATATGCGTCTTATAGTGTATGTATGTATATATATATATATATATATGAGGCATATGGATCGAGCGAGAGTTCGGAGTTTCGGATATATCGTACATATACGCGACCTCAGATTCGATGCGTCTTGAATTCCGAGCAGTGGCAACGCGAGGACCAAAGAAAACGAGACGAGTCCGCGTCCCCCGAGAAATTCGGAGGGCGCACCGACGCCAATTATCGGACGACGAGGACAGAAAGGGGATGCGATTGCTCGTGAGGCGTCGCCTTCTTTTATTCCCCTTTTCTTTGTTATTTTCCGCGCATTCACGCGAGTGCGCTTCCCGGAAAAGAGAGTCCGAGAGAAGGGTCCAAGGACTACGGATTAGAGTCGCGAGCACCGGGACCTTTGCATTAAATCGTATGCGAGGAATACGTTGTTAATCCTTTATGGTATCGTCTCCACGGAGAACCAGCACCACATACTCCTCCTCATGAAATAATACGATGATATGCAAATGTTCCGAGAAACTTTTTTGTACATATCATCCTTCTATACCTCACGGTACACACTGTACGGAAAATCCTGGAACTGATTTTCCTATTACATTATACTCTGCAGTGTAACGAAAATTGGAACTCGGAAGGATGACCGGTTTGGAGGGTAAGGAGGCGTTAAGAATTAAGCAGGTGCATCAGAGGCATCTCGTAGAAAGTAAAATCGTGCAACAAGGTGTGTCGGTGCAGCGGGATATTACGGCGTATCCCGAGCAGGAGCGGGAGCAAAGGACCGATATTATTCACTTTCTCCCTCTGTGCCCGCCCACGGCCTCGTTCTCTCTCATGGAGCCATAAATCTGGGGTTTCGATAAAGTCTACCGTACTCTCGCCCCTTTGCCAGCCCCTTCTGTGTGGCCGCAGGCAACCGCGCCGTGATCTTCCTGCGGTATTCCGCCCTTCCTCTCCCGCCCTTTCCTGCCACACTTCTCGCTCCATATACCTCGATCCCCCTCGCCACCCCCCTCCTCGATCGGATCGTCCTCGTCCTTCGAAAATGCACGATTATCTCATCGAAATTCTTTTGTCCCGCGATCGGAATGCTGGAAATCGAAATTTCGATGAAAATTCTGCAAGTGATAATTTCGATCGAAATTCACCACGTGATAATTTGGATGGAATCTCGCCAAGTGAAAATTTCGATGGGAATTCGCGAAGTTGAAATGTTATAATTGTGGATTTATTAAGCTCGTATGTTCGAGAATCGATGAGATATTCCCTGTTGGTTATTCAATTTTTCGACTTCCCGCATTCTCGATATGTTTGAGGAATTCTGCTGTCCACGTACCCTTAAGGTTTTGTCAGGTTTAACCATCGAGAAGTTGGTAAAGGGGCTTTGTACTGAGCTTCTGATTTTCCAGGATCCAGCATCGAATTTCTGCTGTGGGAAAATGTGCGGAGGAACGTTCACCCTCGAAGTCCGAGCTTCTGTCTATTACGCCGGCGTATCTCGAAGAATTCGCAAAGCGTTGTGATATGAAAATCTCATTCTCCCCCAGCCGCCGCTAAGGAGTACGTTCCGGACACACGAAGTGGATGCTAAGTTGCTTCAAAAATTCCTCCCCTCGGAAATTGTGCGAGGGCCCTCTTTGAAATTCATAAGAAAACGGTGGACGAGGTAAAAGTTCCGAATTTTCCGGAAAGTCGTTTCGCCGAATAATTCTCCTTCCCTGCCGTTTTCCTAATTTACAAGCCGACTACGCGATATCCCCACCAAAGCACGGCGACAGAAGCGATAAATCTAGATTCAATTGAATCGACCCTTGAAAAAGCAACGATCTCTCGATACTCGATCGTTGCAATTATAAACCGACGTTACAATCATAAAATAAACGAGAGACAAATCGTGAAAAATACCTAACGTAAGCGTTAGAATAGCTAATTTTAGTATATTTATAAATACATCTTCTCAAAAAGTGTTCCACTCCAGTTACCCCAGTTTCCGTTTTTATCCGCTCCATTTTTCGTAATTCCATTCAACTCGCTTAATCTCTATAATTCTTCATTACCGACTTAAATTAAATTTAGAATTTAGTAATCATTTTTAATAACTGTCCCCGCAATAAGTGGACAAAATACACATTATTCCACGCGAAAATAGTGGATTTAGTCGACCTAACGTTAAAGCTCCATAACGCCCGACAAAGTATTAAAAATACACGTATCGACACACTCGCAATGACCACAAGAATCATTCACCTGTCACGTTCCCAATTACGCGTGTTTTCGAATAATCGAAACACGCTATTCTCGCCCAGCCAGAGCTCGAATATTCACCAGTGCGCGACGTCCATCTAAGGCCGTTCTCCGAGCCAAAGCCGAGGATCAAAATTTCGCGCGATACGAAGCGGAAGGCGGGGTATTTTGATGTATACGGCACGAGTTTGACCTTATCCACGCGTATCGATCCCCTCGCATACGGGATGGCTATGTACGTGACCGATTTTCAGTTCCTGGACCGAGATATACAGCGGGACTGATATAAAGAGAGACGTACCAAAGAAAGCAAAGCGTAAACAGGCTTACTTCCTCGCGGCTGAATGGACATTTGTCTACGGAAACGGCTTTGGCCGGCTGCCAACCACCGGCGCATCACGGTCGACCTAGACTGGAGATCTACTGCAGTCGATACCGGCAGCCGATGTACCGTACTTTTCACAAAATAAGGCACTGCGCTAGCAGCAGGGAAAACGACCTCCTTTCCGCTTAACCCCTCGAATAAGGACGACGAGTTAACTCGTCGCGCTTGCTCCAGGAGCTTCCTTCCATTACGAATTAACGCGTCGTCCTGGGCCAATGGGTTAAGTTAAATGGGATAAAGCGAGGAAAAGGTGTTTCACGGAAGACGTATATCGATTTAAACTCGATACACCGTTTGTCTTCCCTTCGTTGCTGTGATCGATGTTTACGTAAACGTTGAGTAAGTCGTAAATCGTGTTTATTATAGGCATTTATTTAAACTCGTCAGGATCGATTTAGATAACGCACCGTAGATTTAGCGAAGCGCACTTTTCCATTGGTCAAATGTTAAAGAGATTGAATCATTGCCATTCGTTCGTCCATCAATTGTTCGTAATCACATTGTTCCGTGAAGCCAGGAAGCAAAGGGGCGAACGTAGAAAATTTACATAAGGCTGGGTGAAAGTGGATCGATCGTAGCTATTAATTACCTTTACTGAACGCAAACGATAATGGCTCTGGCGGTCCAGAGAGATGGTTAAAGTTAGGTCGGAGCGGCACTCCTGGAAATTTCGTGAGGAAACCGCGATGAGCAGGCCGATCCGAGGATCTGACCACGATTTTACCAGCTGCTGGCCCCGCGAAACACCTCGAGGGGAATAAAATCCTCGAGGCGTGGAAGTTTTCCTTCGAGTCTCTCTTCTCCCTGGTAATTCCGGCCCGGTTGGAATTAAAAGTCCCGAGGAACTCGCCGCCGGCTAGTCTCATGGAAAGTCTCGTTGTCGAGTCGCGAAACTTTCTGCCGAACATCTTAACCCTATTCATCTGGAGCACAAAAGGCGCGTGGAGAAATGTCACAGTGGATGACCAACGGGGATGACTTTCGGAATTTCTGGTTGAATCGAATCGAAAGTTATTCTTCGCGGTGGTTATCATGATTATTCATGTATGCGTACTTCTACGCTTATTGTTCGTTTGACAGTTTAGGGATTTTTCTGTTTTCTCGGTCTTACGAATAGCGTATTCTCCGCTTAGGTGTCTTGATTCATGGAGAACGATTGGTACGAAGCATCGTTTTTGAAAGGTTATAAATTGTGAATCGGAATCGAAATACTTGATTCTTGTTTATGGTGCGCGAAATTATGATCGAGAAAACTCGATCCGGATATCAAATAGATTGATCGAGACACTCAAGTGGAGAATACGCCGCTCGTAAGACCTAGAAAACGCGAAATAAAAAAAATAATAATTGTTCCTTTGAGGAATCGAGCGACGCGCAAAATTGTACTGCGTAATTACAAACCAAAGGCACTTCACTCTGAATGAGAATTTATTGTAATTCTAAACGACGCTATCGAAGTAAATTCACACTGACGGCCAGTCAAGGCTATTTAAACTCCCAACTTCTGCGCGAAGGCGACCTCGATAACCCGCACGGTCACGGAAAGTATCGTAAAACACTTCGTAGGAAAATAAACGTAGAGGAAAGGGGCGGAGGTTATTTACGAGCGGAGCCAATAATTTTTTCGCGGCAAGTCCACGCGTGACCAGGACTCCAAAGTTCCGGCGGAAGAGCGATGGCCAGGAGGCGTGAGAAGCCAAACGAGGGGCTCGAAATCGAACGACTTGGAAAGTTCCGGTCCAACTCTCGAGAATTATAAGTGCACGGAGGATGGAAATTGAAGCGGTTGGAAATCGGGTCGTCCAGATCGCTGGCCGATTCTCGTCGAGGGGAGTCGAACAAATGCGCGCCCTTATTGTCGATGCAGCACGGCTCGTACCTGGTCTGACCGCAAAAAATCCAATTATAAGTTGGAGAACCTCCTCGTCGCGTCCACCGACTGTGTCTTAGCGGCGCGAGGCTGTCAGAAGTCGGCGAAAAATCTCCGCGTCGATCTTCAAAATCGCCCCGACCCTCCCTATCTCCACCTTGATTCTCGATTATGAACGCACGAGCCCCGGGGCCCTGGCGTTCGCGTTTAAAACTTCGGAAACTTTGTCTCTCGTCGAGAGCAGAGTTTTTGCCGGACAGGGTCTGGAAGATTTGAAGAATTGAAGGGACCGTGACTCGGGGAAATTGTGAGAGCGCAAAGTTGCGCGCAGAGAAAAGTACCAGAAGCGTGATATACAATCGTAAATCGTGCGACTCCGAAGAAACGATCTGTGGCTGTTGAAGAAAGAATTCTGCGCACTGTGTATTCGTTGCTGCGGTAGAACCGTGAATTACCTTGCGTATCAGTCGTATCAATTTCCTAATCATCAAAAGGAATATACGTGAAAATGGTTAATGTTTCGAATTTAATCGGTAACCTTCTAGATTAAATCGTAAAGTTACCCGAACGATTGGATAATGTACATAATAACAATTAGTGATTCTTGGTGTAACAGAGCACCTATTCACACACTTCATATCTTAATCCCCAATCTAGTCTCGTGGAGTCAGAATAATTACTAAATTATGAACGAAACAAATCTAATATTGCAAAAATTGGGAAAACCCTATTAAAATTCTTTAAAAAATTCTTCAAAATCTTATTAAAAAAAAAATTATTATACAGGGTGAATTAAACTCTATTAAGAAAAATAACGTGAAAAAATCGGACACTCGGCTAACTTGATCGGGACTCGATCTGTCTTACACAAACCTGTACACAACCCCTTAACCACACACATTTACCACGCTCCAAGCTTTCCTAGCGCGCTTTTTATCCAGATCACCAGGATCCACGCCCTTCCGCGCACGAGCGCGTGCAAGTTACGAGATAATTATCCGCAGACGCGCGTCCATCAAATTTAAACGGACGCGATTGGTCCGGCCGCGGACGTCGTCGTCCTCTCAAGTAATAACGAACGAAACATCCTCCGCTCGCGCCCCATCGGCCACGAACCGCCTAACGATGCGCGACAAGACGTCCAATTCAGCCGCCAGGCGCCGAGGCATCGATTATGAAGTGGCGGCGGATGATCAATGTCACCTGGACGCCGCGGATAATCATCGAGGCGGGCCCTTGACGTGGCAGCTACATTTACGAGTTTCTCGATGGCCAGGTGCTCCGAACGCGACGCGTCGACACCTGAGCGCGTGTGCGCGTGCAAACAGAGAGATGGATGGATATATAGAGGGATGGACGTATAGATAAAGGGGGGATGGAGGTTACGCTCGATGGTCAACAGGTTAGGCGGCCTCGCCTCTACGCTTGCGGGCAAAAGCGAGCGACTTTGTCACCCTTGTGCGATCTTCATCGACAACGTTCTCGTTAAATACCGAGTTAAAGTTCTCGTAAATAAAGCAGAGGAGATATGCACGCCGCGGTGATTATTCGCGGAGTCAGTTTTGATCGGCAATACTTTACGAGCCTGGAGAGAATTGTGGAGGTAAGCGAGTATTATAGTCGATGTATGACCAAGGAGGGAAATGTATCATCGTTTATCTTTGCGCGTTCGCAAGACAGATAGATTTATACTTGAGAGTAACCTTGTTCTAAGAAACGAATACGTTTATCATCTGCCACCGCCGCTATCTTACGAATTGGAAGAATAGTCAAAGTGTGGATAAAAAACGCCATCAGCGGTGTGGCGCGTGCTTCCAGCAAAGAGGCCGTAAAACATTCATTCTCGTCCCTCGGAGGGGACGCTGCTTCGAGAAATAAGTGTCTCGCTTACTGGCATCCGCCGCTATCGCGGGAGCAGCTTGTAAAGATGGAGGGAGGTGCTGCGTCTCGGTCGAGGCAGAGTAAACGAAGAAAGTTCCCGCGGTGGTGCCATTTTCTTTTATGAATCCTCAGCGACCTTATGAATGGATAGCTCATCGAATTAGCATATGCTAAAGGGAGGGAGGGCTGAATTGGGTCAAGAAGTCCGTAATTGTATTATTAATCGCTGACATTATCCAGATTGCCGGAGTAAAGAGGGCGACGTCGAACAGAGCCTCACGTTTGCTTCGCGTCAGCGAAGGAATAACGGATCGTCGAATCGACGAGGAGGATATAAAATATCGATCCAATAACAATTCACGCCAATACTCGTGTATCCTGTCATAAATTATTCGTTACTGCATATTCCGTATAGGCAAATTCTCCTACTCTTACGTAAATTATACAATGTTCGCCCTTGCATTTATCCCATTAGTATGGCACATGAGTCATAAACGGAAGATGAATGAAAAGGATTAGAAAGACTACAGAGAGTCGAGGATTTGATGATAGAACACTAAACGATATGTAATGGAATATAGTAGATATTGTACTAAAAGTGCTTGCGAGCTTTACTACCTTACTACCTATTTTCTCCCTCTTTCTCTATTTTCTTCTTCCTTTCTTACGCGAAGCGGCTTTAAAGTCCATCCCGGGACGATTTACATCGATGGAATGCACCGAGCTTAGGAGATGGTCGCGTGCAGAAAACGACACTGGGTAGAGCGTTAACCGCGCGCGCGTGTTAACCGTGAAACTCCCCGATTATACCGGCGTTTAAATCGCATTAATCTGCAGCGGGAAGGGGCGGCGACTGTGACATTACCGCATCCTTCCTGCTGACCCTTCCCTCGCGAGTCGGACGGTCCCACCTTCGAGTGCGCGACTCGCAAAGCCCGGCAATTGCTCGCCATTCAGCTTGGCAAATTCTATATTATTCTAATAAGGACCTCGGTCGAGGCAACGAACGAATTCAGAATTCTGCAGGGGCGTTCGAAATGCGGAGAGGCCGAAATGGCCGCGCAATTCGAGTTGCGTCTTACAAAGGCTTGGCCTTCCTGTGCCCAACGATTTCGATGAGGTGCCGGGATAATGGCCCTGTGTTTACAGATAAATGTGATCGCAGTTACGGCCGTGGATATTTAGCCTGGTTTGGGAAATGCGCCATTAGATTCCTTTGCTGAAGTAAAGTCTCGTATATATGGTATCGTGAAATGAAATATTTATGCAACGATCATAATAATGATCGCGACGTTTGATGGAATTAAACTTAATTATCGAGGAAACTTATTTTCAATCTAGATGATAAAACCCTGTTTAAATGATTTGACGGTAGAATAAAAGAAAAATGTTAATCGTGGAGTTAATCGTTTGGATTATGAACGACTTGTGTACTCAATCCGTAAGATACGTACAATACACGAGTGAAGAATACAGAGTGTTAGATTTGCTCTAATTTGGACAAACCTCGTAGTCTATAAATCGCAGATAAACCTCCATAGATAAACTGTTATAAAAGAAATGAATGGATTTGATACGTTTCGTGTATGATTTAAAGCACGTGTATCTTCTGCGGTGCACATAATCGGTCACGTTCAGCGCGACTATTGGCGGTTGTACGTGCGGCCGCAAAAGTGCATCTTTAAGCCGCTCCTCGCTGGTCACTTTTGAGCGATTAACCGGCGCGCCTGCACCTCTGCCTCCGTTTAAAAACGATTCTATCCGATATTATTCCAATTAAAAATCCCAATTGGAGCGGCAAACGAGCCCGGTGTGCGAGATACGCCGAGCGGCATTAAGTCCTTTATACGCGCATTTGGCGCGCATTTACATGCTCGCTTAATCTCAGCAATAACAAAACCTCCCAGCACCTACGCCTTGCATAAAAACTGATACTTTCGCGGAATAGAGCCGTATTCAAATCAAATTCGTTTAGCATTGCTACTCCTTTGCTGGAGTTGTTGAATCTTTAGGTGTTTTTTTTTTTTTTTACACGGCTATGTTCAGGTTACTCCTAAATCGGGAGAAGGCCCGCCCTAAATAACGAGATTCAATCTAAATACAATTGGCAATTAACGCTGCGAATTAAAGGATCAAGTTAAATTTAGGTTGGTCTACATTCAACCCATTAACTTTGTATTTATCCGCGTGATACGTAGATTGTAAACCCCGTAAATTGGTATGTAGTTGAAACTTCCTTGGCTAAATGACTTTAGCAGCTAAGTAAGCGAGAATTAAGGAAACAACGAAAGACTGGGGCGCAAGTTTCATTCGGTACTTCTAAACGTTTCTGCGTAATACTTATACTCCAAACTCGGTACTCGGAAAGTTATCTCGAGTAATAAATTTTAGGTTAAATGTGCTTGATAGTTGATTCCGTGTATTAAACGAATATATAAAAGCCAGGTACTGACTAACCAGATTTCTAAGGCCCACTTTCAAATACACCTTAAATAATATATACCGATTCCGATGGAAACTTGGACTTGAATTCCAAGAACCTCTGTACTTTACATAAGGTAACCGCATAAATGATTCGAAACCAACGCGAATTACTTGGCGTATACTTACATACATATTCTTCTTTACACGACGCGCTACTATCGATATTTCAATATTTTATTCAATATTTTCACCTTTGATCCCAGACTTTTTCAGCTCCTCGTTACGAACGAAGAATAAAAATCACGTGGTTTTTTATCCGGCAGTCGTTTCAAGGGAGGAAAGGCGGCTCCTTCCTGGTTGGATTTGCAAAGCGAAACGCCCGAGCGTTGCGAGGCCGCGAGTTACTTATTATTTTAATTAAAGATCGCGGTTTAAGTAGAGAACGAATACGGAATGCACAGCGCTCAAAACGGCAGGAATATGGTCCTTTATATATTCAGGGCACATATATCTGTATAATTTGCATGATAATGGAGGTCCTGGCGTAAAGGGCTCTTTTATCCTCTCTTCGGCGTCCCGCTCGGCGCGTTCCACCTTTGTCAGTTATTTTCAATTAACAAAGCGAGGCAATAGGCCGTTATTCAGACGCGCTGAATTTTCTATTATTCGAAATAAAGCTCAGCGATAGAAGAATGCTAATATCCGTACTTACGCCGCGTCGGAAACGTAGTTGGTCTCGTTGTACACTTGGCACGACGAATGAAGCACAATGTATTTCCATACAGCGCGAGAAACGCGTCCAACGTTGTTCCAATTCCTTCTAAACAAGTCTCATCGGTGGTGGAAACTTTCGAATTATTAATCTTTATTCCACGGAAATAATTACAATTAAGAATATACTTGGTTATATATATATAAACGTGGCCAATTTGCGTGTAATTCATGAATACGCTTTAATGATTTTCTCGTGAATTCGCCCATCGCCAATGCCGAATACTTTTTCGATTTTAAAATACAAAGCTTTGTTACCTTTTTTTTTTTAAACTTGACAAAGGTTTTATTTTTTTGTAAATCTCGTCGTCCGTCAAACGCGCTTTCAACTTATTAATCAATATTTATCAATTTTATTTGAAATCTCAAAAGCTCCGCGCTCTCGTTTATCGACAATCTGCATATGGCTTTTTGTCCTCTTATACGTAATATTCGCCGCAGTTTTCCCGAGAGCGAATCAAATTCAATATCCATCCGGCCTTTTACGTGGAAATATCTTACCCCGTTATACGAGTTGCGAGTACAAGTTGCAGGTCCGCCATAGATTTTCATAAGTGCGTAATGTGCGCCAAAGTGAAATCTATGTTCCCCCCTGGCCACTTCTTTCCCCAACGTTATTGACTATTATTTGGCGGAATCGAATATATGCAGATAGCTATAATTAATAGCCGTTGTCTAAATGGTGAGCAAATTACAGTAATTCGTAAGCGGGCCGCGAATAGTGAGTACATAACTGTATAACGCAATCCTCCGTACGTATGTGCATTTAAACACGCGCGCACGCACGCGTACACTCACATTATGTATATTATGTATATAGATTAATATATACACACGCATATATGCGGCTCATTTGGCGCGTATAAAGTGGTGCACTCTTGTGCATCTGTATTTGCATAATAGCCGCGACCTACCCGGCTTCCTGCACCCAACCCAACTTGCTTCTCTGACCAACGACGATCGTTATTGGAATCGGTATGGTCAGTTTCTCCGCAAGATTAACGATTACAATTTTCCAACGCGCGCCATTTTCATCCCCGCCTCGCTAATGGCGAACGTCGCATACCTTTCTAACGTTTTAGACCCGCACCCATGGGGGTTGCTTAAAGTAACTGTTGATTCATTCTAAACCTTCTGATAAAACCTTTAAGAGTTCTTCTTTTAACAGTTATCGAGAATATATTTTATTCTACCGTGAAGAAAAAATACTGTAAATAATCTTGCGTATAATTGAGTAGCGCGCTCGTAATATTAATCGTTGGCGGATGCTTATTAAAAATAATGGTCGTAATACATATCTAAAGCTTTGAAAATATACATTTTATAATCTTGTAAATATAACATATATTAATTTACTAGAATTATAGAGATATGTAGCGTACTATTATTTACTTTAATGTCATAAACTTGCAAATACCGTGGTGTATACTATCAACGTGCTTTTCTCTCGCGTTCTTGAAAAAAGGTACGCCTTATAAAATCTTGTCAAAAAGATCAGGCCTGGGATGAAATCCGAACTTGGGAAAAAATTCAAGGGTGGAAGGGATAAACCAGAGACGACCCGTCGCGGCCAGATTTCTGGCCCCTGTCACGATGGTTTACATCCCTCAGCTTGTTTCTTCTTCCAACTTTTCGACGTCGATTACCGAGACCGATCCAATTCGAAGAAGCGTCATTCTGCTGCCAGCGAAAAGAGCCAAGGTACGATATAACACAGATATGCATGTTAACCGCGTCCACCGATGGAAACTTGATTACACGGAATAAACGACCAGAGTTTATTGGCGAAAAATAGAGGGCATTGAAAAGGATTAGAAAGTCAGGGGGGCGGATAATGGACTTAATGCAAAACATACGTGCGCCCCCCAAATTGTACGATTCGTTAACGATAAATAATGTCCGAAAAAGTGGGTCGTAGTCGTGACGCCGTTCGCCAAAATATGGCCTTTTAAAACGAATTTAATTCCGGGAAAAATTACAGCAATAAGGATTTGTCGGCTTCGATGACACCGCGATATTTTCTCCTATACGCGTATGAATATTTATTGTAACGAGATAACGGCCCGGCAAAAAAAATCCGTATAATAATGCGATTGATGTGATATACAGCTTATGCGGATGAGGCACACTTAGCCGAACTATCGGTTTAATCTATGCCACCCCGTTTATCATGTAAGTTGTTTCCATAATGAGAACCTATTGATGCTTATAATTAACACGGTGTCGATCCAACGTCTACTCAAGAATGGACGATCGCTTGCGAAATGCAAATATGCTTCCATTATGCACCACGTCGGAACTTAATGAGTTATCAGAGCGAGAGTAAGATCGTGGTCGAGTGGAGCAGATAAATACTCCATTAAGATACTTGGGAGCAGTCGTGAGCTTGACCGGGCAGACCTTAACCACGTGAGATACAATTATTCGTATCTCTACAGCTTTTTCGACAAATTTGCATAGATCAAACCCCAAAAGCCCTGTGTTATTTAATCGTTTGTATATTAAGAGAGTTATACATATCTAAAAATAAACTTTCGACACTTTTTATTGGATCGTCTCAAAAGTCTCTTTCGCTATTTGCGCGCATCCACTTTATCTAAGAATGTTCATACAGACACGAAACCTAATCTGTCAAATGTATCCTTCATCTTCGGTCCTTCTCTATTTGTATACATAATTCGATAAAATAATGTGAAACAAAAAATTGTTTGCCTATATTATTTCTCTATGAAAGGAGAGAAAGTTTTAAGACTACAAAGACTACTATTAAGACTACTTTTGGTCTGCTGCAAAAAAAACCCATCCTAGCCACATTCTACACGTTTATCGAGTTTTGCACCAATTTGCGCGCACTAACAGCGGGGGAAAGCGCAAGATTCGTTGTGCAAAGCAATGCTTGCGAACATTCGCCTAACCAAAGATCGCGCGAGGCAGAACTCGGTGAATCGGATAGCATTCGTGCACAAAGAGCGGCTTCTAGTGGCACTAAGGGCAGGCGGAGGGACCTGGAAAGGGCGACAAGGCGAGGGGACCAAAGACATTGGGAGCATTGTCGCGACGCTGCGTCTAGCTTACTCCCCGAATTAATATTGCAGACTTAATTTTCCGCGGGTGGCCCGAACGACAACGGGATGTGCGCCACGACGTTTTCAGGTCAGGCAGCTACTATCCGCGACGGTGGAAACGGTTGCGTGGTACCGACGTTTCCAAGTGCCATGTAAATTGGCCCCGCGTTAGCCGGGATAACCCTTTTTCTCTGAACACGAGCCCCGAACAGATTTATTTTGCGCGACAGAGTCGGTGTTCGGTTCGATTATAAACGTTGCCAACGTGTCCGATAGGATTTTTCTCCTCTTTTTTTAAAATCAATTTTCGGCATCTACCGCTAAGATTATTCGGTCTAGAAACTAATGTTTAAGGTAGAGTCCAAACCACCAGAGCTATGGTATATACATATCACATGGATAAACCAGAGGTGATAAGCGTGATTCGAAGTGTTCAATATTGTGACCTATTGAAGATCATTATATCGAGTTTCGAGCATAAAAATCATGCGCAATTTTCCAAAGGGACCCTAAAATGCGTGTACCCCCTAAATACTGTATCCATTAAAAACCACCACGGCGCAATTTTCCGCTGGATGTATGGCCGAAGGAAGAAAGGTAGCGGTCGCAAGAAAAATAGCGGCAAGTCCAAAAATACACCAGTCGCAAATCGTTCTGCTCCGGGGCTCGAGAATAACCCTTAGACACGGACAACGGATTCAAAACGGCCAGCGCATCGGCCATAATGCTGCCGTTAGCGTTTCCGTTTCGTATTTTGGTAACCGTCCTGGCCGCCTTCGGGACCCAGTTTCACGGGCCGGTGGCTCGTCGCTCGGCACAATCGGGCAAATCGATAAAACCAACGGGGTTATCAAAAAAGGAAAGCGCGGGCTGCTGGCGAGACAAAGGACAGCATTTTTTTTTTTCGACTCGAAATTAATTAGTCGCGGCAGCTCGCGCCGTGAAATAACACACCGCGCTTTTGTCGCGGTTCGTACGTCGGACGGAGATTCGGATTTTTGGGTGGAAATACCGGCTTCGTGCTTCTACGTTTTATCCATTGATCCGATGCGTAAGTGTGCACGTCGAGAGGGTGATCGAAATTGCTCTCGAAAGTTACTTACCGGCTTAAACAACCGTGGTAATTGATGGCGAAAATTAAACGAATCGGGAAATAATTAAGAAGTTTAATTGCCACGTCAGTGTGGCGCGTGAAGATTGAGACTTCTATGTGGGGGATTCAAGTTCGAATTGTGCTCCTTGCCCATCGATGTGTATACTGCAAAGTCGATTCTGCGAAATCCCTCTTAAAAGTTGGGTACCCTGCTAAGTGCCTTTAGGAAATTAAATAAACCAACAAATAATCGAGAGGGCCGATGCTCGTGGCGCGGAATCCCCGTTAAAAGTTGTATACCGGAATGAACGGCTGCAGTGATCGATGCCGAAAATTAAACGAATCAGAGAATAACTGACAAACTCGATACGTGTAACGGAATGATGTATGAAAATTCAGAAATTGACCGAATGATCCGGGTTTTTTTTTGTTATTTTTGTTATTCATTAATTTTCTTAAATTCTTAAAAACACTTTATTTGGGGAGACTTAAAGTGTACGTCTTAAAGTCAATATTGGTCACTGGTGAAAACTGGATAAACTCAACGAGAAATAGTCACTCCTTAAAGGATGTACTTTTCCTTTCGAAATCGCGAAAAATGGTCGCAATTTAACCTTTAATCAAGATCGTATCTTTGTCGTAATCCACGGTTCACTATCGTCTTATTAGGGCTGGCTTAATCTTGTATTCATAAGCCGCTTCATTTATGTACGCGATAAAGTTATGATATTATCAGCCACATATCGACTAAAGTGTAATACCGCGAGAATCTTGGAAAATTTTTATCCCTTCCAGTGAGCTAAAGATCTTTCGGGGAACACGGCATATCAGCAACTTTTCCACTTTACATTTTAATTCTTCGCAGATCGACGCTGTCCAGGGCCATGAATAATATCTTGTACATTTTAAAGTGCCCACCTCGTAATATCCAGTCAGCTTTCGAAGATCATCAAATTTTGAGTACTTTTTAAACGCACTCACCGTCCATCTGAAATATATTTTCACGCTGTTCAACGACAAAATTAAACTCCCACGCGCAGCCCCACAAACTTTATTAAGCGAGATTTTTCCCTTGGTTTTCATATTCAAGGAATACACCGCATAAAGCATTTTGCGAATCTCGAAATGTCGTTTGTCTTGCCAACGATGGACGATTATTTTTCCATAGCGAATACGCACTCGGTACCGGGCTTGACCCGTATAAATAAATAGACAGAAATCTGATAGTCGTTTCGAGGGTTGGCTCGTGAGTGGCTCCTCCAGTCGAGCGGCTCTTCTTTTACGAGCTTTTTCAACGGCGCGTGGGTGGAAATTCGGTTAAATTCAGGGAACGCGGGATCAAACGTCGCGCTCGGCCGTGATTTACGTCCGTCGGATTTTTTAATCTAGCGGCTGCGGCGAGACGATGCCTTAAATTTTAATGATCTTTCCCAGCCGAAGGCTCAATTATACAGAAGTTGCTAAAAGCTGATCGGCGAGGAACGCGAATAAATGTAACGTCGCACGAATAGATCTTAATAATAACGATCTTTGGTATCGATTAATATTCTGTCCTTTTAGAAATTTCAGGCAACTCTCTGGATTAAAAAACACGCAATGAATCGTTAAAAACTAAAGTCGTACCAAACTCGAGATGCATTCTGGATGGTCGGATAAATGTTGAAGAATCTAGAGTTTAACGACTGCACGGTGGATCTAAAATCGAACCAGTTCCAATCCTGAATAAATTTAGAACAACTCCTAGGTTACAAGCTTAACGGTACATTCAAGATTAAACCAAGTCCAATCTCAAATCCTGTAATATCAGCCCCAAATCCGTGTTTCGCATAGTCAAATGAATTTTCAACAATTCGCGAGCCAGATACCCGATATCGAATCTAGAATTAAACCAATTTCAATCTTGACTCCCGCGATATCGCCCTCAAATCCGTGTTTGGAATAATCAGATAAATATATTTAGGACGCGGATAAAAAATTCCACGCAGGATCGAAATCCAACCGACTCTAGCCGAGAGCCGCGCAATGTAATCCACGTTTCGCACAGTCAGACAAATTTCCAACAACTAGGCCAGGAGCCCAATATCGAATCTAGAATTAAACCAATTTCGGACCTGAGTCCCGCAATATTACCCCCGGATCCGCGTTTCGGAAGATCAGATAAATACACTCCCAACGACCTATAGCTTAAAAATTCCCCGCAGTATTCAAAATCGAGCCAACTCCGACACCCAGCCGTGCAATATACGTGGGTGGTCCGACAAGTACTTAGTCTCACCGCTCGATGATGCCATTATCGTAAGATAAATATACCATCGCGTAATATATTCTCGTAGACAGCCAGCGTCAAATTTTCAGCCAACTCAGACTCGTAGTTTTGCTTTGGCCGGCTTTAAAAGCGGGCGTGTCCACGAATTTTGCAAAAATGGAATATTATTCGGCGATTCGATGATTATTTTTGGAAGGGAAATCGCGCAGCGAAATCAAAGAGCGCTTATATGTCGTTTACGCTGACCCTTCTCCTTCGATGGCGACCCTCGAAAATTGGTTTAACGAGTTTCAACGTGAAAACGAGACCTGCAGAAAACGTTTTTTTCGGACAAAGTTAAAGAAGTTGGAGCATCACTGACTCGAGTGTACCGAGCTAAAAGGAGACTATATCGAGAAACGGATCGCCCCTTTTCCAAAATCTTCCTTCTTCTTTTGTAGGCTAAGTACTTATCGGACCAGCCTCGTAAACCGCGCCTCGCGCAGTCGCACGAAAACTTTCGAGGGCTAGACCAGAAGCGCGATGGCCAATCCAGAATTAAACCAATTCCAATCTTGAGTGTCGCGATATTACCCCCCAAATCCGTGTTTCGGATGGTCGGCACGAAAGCCCGTGGCCCAGGCTGCGGGTGCACAGGGGCCGCATTTTAAACAGATCGGCCGTGGTTTTATTGCGGCCCGCTCGCTATCTCGGCCTGGACGCGAGATGGACGCAAGGCCGGACCGCGCCCACCGCCACGGCTCGTTTCCTCGGGGATGCTATCGTATTTTTTCTCCCCCGGATGCGCGCTCCTGTGCACCGCCGAACGCCCCTGCCAACCGGCGCGTCCCTTCGCGCTGGCAATTCCACCTGCCCGGAACAACTGCGTCCCGCGGAATTTCCACCGGCCGCGGATATAATATCCCCAACGTCCTCGGCTGGGGACATTCGGGTCGAGGTTTAAACTCTGGATTGGATTGTATGGTAACTTTTTGAGTCGGTTCGTGGCTCGAAGACGGTGTCGTAGATTTTGATGCGAAGACGGAGGTGACGAGAGTGGTAACGAGTGTGGGTGTCGGTTTGCGTTATGCTTGATTCATGGACGGCTATAATATAGGAATTATTCAGGGAGATTAAAAGGGTGCCCCGGTTTTTCTTTTTCATAGGAATTTATATTTAATATAATATTATAATTTAATGGGAATTAAAATAGTGTCTTTAGAGATCAGTTATTGGTGTACCCGTAGAAAGGGATTTAGCCGGATGACTGGTCGGTAAGATTAACGTACTCGATGTATTCAAGTTTGTGATTCTGCGGAAAGGATATTCAACGATGTGTTAGTTTGATTAATCGTAACAGTTTGTAATGGAAGGTGGCTGTAACGAGACATTAATCGAGTCGCGCCAGCATTACACTCGTTATACAAGCATTGCTTTGGTTCTACGTTTAGGTGTCGTGTTATTAAATATTGCGTAAACGTTGCTCGTGTAAGTGTTTGTTGTATATGAGGAGAAAAGGTTGAAACACCTGGTTGTAGGTTATGGAAATATGAAGTATATAAAGTGTGACGCGTTAGAATTCAAACTCTGGTGAGGAGTCGTCTTGTTCGGTCCTCCATGGGTCGCACCTACCTTCGATTCTTGCTCGGTTAAGCCGAAGCGGTAATTTGGACGTTAATACAGGCCATAGTCGTTGAATTTCGAGGCGACTTTTCGCTGTGCAGTTACCGTAAATACGTTTATTACGCGCGGGGCTCGGTGCGATAGGAAAATGCGGGCTCTAATGGAGATTGGGAATACTTATAGTCTTCCAAGTCGCCATCGTCGAGCAGAATTATGTTATTGATCCTCGTATATCGTAGTTTGGCCGGTTCTTTAATTCTCAGCACCGACCGCAAGGGCGTTTGTCGTCGATTCTTTTTAAAGCCCTCCTCTCATAACTCCTGTGTCTCTATATTATCATATAAACCGCGGTATCTGCATATTTTAGGAAAAAATTCCGAGACAATGCGAGTACAATTTTTAACTTTTTTTATATTCAAATTCCTTTCAAGCGTATCTTTTTTTTATACATTGGAACGCAGCCACGCCAATTTCGCCGAGTTCTTTTTTTTTTTTTTGGCACTTTTCCACCATTTTGCGAGATTTATCAAGTAAAAACTCGTGCATTTAAGGATTAACATACTTTCCAAATCTCCGGATTTACGGAGTATCTATCAAGCGAAAAAATATAGAGGTTAATGGACGTGATTTCGTTGAAGTTTAAGCCGTCACCCGCGGCCGGGCTGCAGGCCGATACCCTCGTTTTAAATTGAGCAACGAAGTAACCGCGAAAATCCCAAACAAACGGCGCGTTATCTCGTCGAGCCTCGCCGGCGGAGTCTTCCATCTTCGTGTTTGCGGAAAACCACGACGAGCCGACGAGGATTCTCTCGAAATGGTAAATTATTCCGACGTACATCGCACTCGCATTTTCCGCAGTAGCAGCCTCGAAAGTCGCGCCCCGGCACAAGATGGATCGCGGCACAAACGCGGATATTGCTTCTTCGCTTTATTCCTTGGAAATGAAACGCGTTGATTTTCATCTCGGCGCGATGGAAGAAGGCTTTATGTATAATTAGTTGAGATAATAGAACAAGCGCTTGGTCGGTTATATCGATATCGGTGCGGCTGGAATGTGTATATTGTTGGGTACGTTCGATAAGAACGAGGACATATACACGAATAACAGAGGGCAAGAAAGAATGCAGCCTAAATAATTATTACAAACAGAATATATTCGAAGTGTTTAATCTAGCGCTTACGTTACTCATTACGATCGCTTAAGTTTTGTATAAGGATTGATAAAAAAAGGCTTTTATCGTTTGTCGAGTATTTTACGGTACATTTATTGTAAATTACCTCCACAACTGCCTAGCCTGGCATCCTAGGGTCCCACTTACAATTTTCCAGCGGCAATCGGCCGCAAGAACCGCGAGCACGTTCGTATTTTCCTGGATGCACGATAAATATCCATTCGGGAAATTGAAAGCTGCTCCGCAACATCGTTTCGCCTCTCCTTAACCACGTCGAATGGCTCCTTCTTTCGATTAACGCTCATTGGTCACGCGCCGTGCCTTATAACATTCAACGACGTATTTTCCAAGGTTCTAAGGTTCTTTCGCGGGTACAAAACTCTTAGTAATTATCGAAGTTAATCGGACTACTGCGAAACATGGGAACATTTAGAGAGGTTTGAGATCCGAGTCTTGCGTGGTACTTTAGTTCCTCGTTTACTATGCTGTTGTAATGCACCAAGTGCCGATTCATTCGCAAATTTGATTTATATCCGCAGAAAATTAAAATACTGCCTTTTTAAGTTTCGACCCTGATTTTCCAATTATTCAATATAGGATCTACTTGAAGAAGTTCTGAAAAACCGCGTTTATATTCGTATATTATACGACAACAATCGGGCGAGTAGGTTAATGACCCTTGCGCTCGATCCTCCTCGTCTATATTAATAATAATGATAATAATAAATTGGGTGGCGATCGGTAAAATTTGTATTCCACT
The DNA here is from genome assembly GCA_038496175.1 of Ampulex compressa. NCBI lineage: Eukaryota > Metazoa > Arthropoda > Insecta > Hymenoptera > Ampulicidae > Ampulex > Ampulex compressa. Next base: position 22,304 of record JBCFXI010000567.1, on the reverse strand, counting down.
TTTTTTGTATACCTCTCGCAGTTTTATATGCAGACGAGTACATGCTCGCCAATTTCCATAATCCATCCGTCTTTCCTTTCAAAGCCCTACTTATGACGGTACAGTACATATCGTTTATTCCGCGATTTGCTCGCCGCGAAATAGAGAGAGTACGTCGTTTTCGCAAAGAATCACGATTCTGATTTCCTAGCAGGGAAAATATGGCAAAGAACGACGTCTGGAGGGACGTACACTCTTATCGACGTTCTCATTTCTCGACGAATCCGCCCTCGTCTTTCCCTTCGATTCGCATCCTTCTCCTCGATCTCGTACGCGACTCTCTCCTTTTTCCTCCCAACGATCCCTGAATTATCGCGGCTCGTGAGTCGGCTGATTTATCGGCATGGATAATTGCGCGGCTAAACGACGGCGTTTCGCGAGCGACGCTTCATAATCCCGAATGACCCTTCCGGAGGGACGATTCTCCGGGCTCCGGGCCGCCAGTAGACGACGGCTAAATGGAGAAAGTTTGATAAACATCCGCAATCTCTGGGTAAAGACGAATTCCTCGGAAGTTACAATGGAGATTTATTCTTTCGGTATACATTTTCGCCCTCCGCGCGCCGTCTTACCTTGTTCTTTATTCATGCCGCCTTAACAAGGCCGCCTCTCTCGCCCCGCCGCCCTCTCATCGGCCCTTTCGTATTCACGGCCCACTGTTTGTCCCGTTCATTTCCTCGAAATTGAACACTTTTCGAATTCAACCGTATTCTCCCCTCTTCTCGTCGGAGGGAATAACCGGGGATGCTCGGGAGCGCCCTCGCTGCAATATCGTTTCTAACGAGTGCTTCGCGGCTACGCTTACTTTCTTATTTCTGTACTGGTTATTTTTTTTTTTTAATTTATTTTTGGTATCCACTGCTGAGGTTATTTGGTCTAGAATCTGATGTTTAAGGTGAGTTCCGGATTGGCAGAACTAGAGTATAGGTATCAAATGGGCGAGATTCGAACTCAGGTCTCGCGCGTGGAGTATCTATCCATATAGCTCTTTTTACTACTGGTTATTTTTTGTTCTTTATTTTTGTATTTTTTGGGTCGATCCTGCGCGATATCGCGGCCACGTGTACATATGCCGCGACCACTCTGAGGCACTCACCCCGTATCAGTTGGCGATTTCCTCTAATCGGATCATACCTCGTGCGGTTTCGAAAGGTAGGAAGGGAGAATGGTGTTTGTGCGAGAGAATGAATTAATATCCGCCCGACTTCTCGTAAGAGAAGATACGAAAACGCTCGATCGACGCTGGAAATATTGGAGGCTCTTCGTGTCCTGTTTAATCCCCATTTCGTACCTCTCGCGCTTTCAGGAAATTGATTCTCTTTCCACGTGGTAATATCGTGGTCGATTATAGGGGTATGGATTTAAGAAAATTATTTTTCTAGGCGAGATGCGAAGAATAAATCTGACGAATCGAAGGTTGTATTTAACGTACTTTTATTTCTGACGGATAATTGCTTTACGACTTTATATCTTGAGTTTTCTTTAATATCGCGCAAGTTGAACGTCGCGCAATATCGAGAGCTGCAATTACAGCGGTAAAATTGCCAAGGGGTAATTTTCCATCAGCTCTCGGGACGCGAGGGTGATAACGGTATCGTATATCGTACACCATGATTCCAGGCCTGTATTAGAATTTTTATCGATACCAGAACCTCCGCCATTCTTCCCCGATATCCCTAACTTCTTTATCCGTCCTCTTTCTCCGCTTTCCTTTTGTTAGATAGTATCAACCTTTTAGAATGCGTATACATAATAACGTGATATAAGGTCTGATCCTACGCTTTGACCAAACTGTTTTCCAAAGCTATGTAAATTTCATGCTTCAATGCGAACAATGAATGGAAATTCTGGCACGGCATAAGGTTTGAAGTATCTATAAATCATGAATTCCTCAGAAGTTATAAGCAACATCCAATTTTCCTGGATATTCAACCAAACCACTCGAGTATTTTTGGTACTATTTGCAGTATTTATATTGTAAATCGAATAAATTGTACGGCAAATATAAAAAACAAATCGTTCGACGTACCAAACTTTGCGGCGCCTATTAATCTTAGTATTTTCATCTTTATTTTAAATAATCAATTTAATTATTTATACCTTTACGCCATATATATAAAACGACTATGCAACGTTAGACACTTTTCTATATTACGAAGGAACAATCGTTTTATCGAGATACGGACTAAGAGCGCATCAACCCTTGACGATCCAAAAAACTCTATCCGTTTTGATACATCCAACTCAGATTCCAGCTTATATTCGAATTGCACTACAAAATACACGCTGGGCAATCTAAAGGATTTCTTGACAATGCGTTTCCGATATCCCGAAGATAGAATGCAACCCGAGAGTTTATCGGCTCACGTGCACGATCACTGCGAGGCATAGATAGCGGCGCATACGATATCCATCCATATTCGACATAGGATCGCAAAGGGTTAATATCCATCGTTCAAGTATCAGGTATTTTTCAAAATGAGGCCCAACGATCTTTTTATTACTTCAAACTTTCCTAAATAAGGGGAGATCTATTCACGACCTTCCACTATTTCCATCTCATTTATCCGCAACGGACACAGTCCTTTAATTGTCACATTAATTCAACATAATTGACACATTACAATTGTACATATGCAAACATTTATTAGAAAAATACATATATTCCTAAAAATCGAGTAATTCGATATACGTGAACAAAAAAAGCGTCGATCTCGTCTCGATGTCGAAAAAAAAGCGCTCATATTCCATCAAACTCTCTCATTCCTCTCTCAAATCCAAAAAAAACCAACGCGCAATATCGCAAACTTAAAAATCACCGCTACTTTCCTCATTTGCCTTCGATCATTCACAAAATTCCCTATCAACCGCGCGAATATGCACGTGTACAAAAACGATCACGATTAATCCACAGCACAGAGCCAGCATCCCATGGAACATCATTCGAAGCGTCGAGTTCCATAGGCGAGGCTCTGCTCGTAACCGCGCTCCTTATCCCTCCCGTATCTTTCTCGAGGCATCGAGTGGCTCGATGATAATCGCGAAACCGCGTTAATTCACCATTGGTCTGGCCACGCGATAAGCGAGAGGGGGAGTCGGAGGTGGAGATGTCGTAGGAGTTCCTTTTTCCCCAAAGCCCCGAGGGCAAAGGGCTCCTTGTCCGCTCAGCCTCGTGCCGCCTATCCGTCAGGCCGACCCTCTCGGTCCGCTGCTGGCCTTAAACTCCGGCGTTCGTCTTCCGGCAAGGATTCTCTACCGCTGGCATCCTCCTTCCGAAGAGTTCGAGGAGAATTTCCGCGCAAAAGGGTGACGAATGACGAGTAAAACTCGTCAGGCGCGCCATGAGGAAGGAACGCTTCTCCTTTCTCCCTTCTCCTCTTCCTCTCGAACGAATCGTTTGTAAAGGAGAATCTGCGACTGTCCTCGTAACTCCTTGAAACGACCGCAGTTTGTTTGAGATACTCACACGGATCTTGAATCCGATATCGATAGATTTGAACCGCGTCTAAGAAGCTAGAGAGAGACATAACTAGTCTCTGGAGTTACTATATTTTTTTTTATTTTGATTTATTTTTTTTCAAATTCATTTTTCGGCACCGACAGCTTAGGTCATTTGCTTTGAGATCTAGTGTTTAAGCTGGATTCCGAACCACCAGAGTTACCATATTTATAGCGCGTTATTGCATTCTGAGGGTACATCGTCGTCGAGGTGCGCGCTAGATTCCGTAAGAGCCTCGCCCAGGTATTATACAATCCTCCTCGTCCAGGCCTTCCCCATTGGACGCATTGTCCGGCTAATGAAGCGAACACAAGCACGAGCTCCTACGCGAGTAATGCGAGTGACGAATGGAATTCCAGCGCCTCCAGGAGCCGCGATGAAGATCGATCGGGACAATGGCGGACACATTGAGCCGCAGGTCGATCTTCCTTGGGAGCAGATCTGGTCGCGCGCGTCGGCTCGAAGATATCGAGGGCCTTTTTCGTGGCCGGAGCTGAGGAGTGCGCCGGCCCAAGTGCCGGATAACCTCGGCCACTGGCATTGTCGCTCGAGTCCTCTCGCCAAAGTCGACCGGGATCTTTCAGCGGGATTCCACTCGAGACCTTTCGGTATTTCATTGTGATGGAAATAGGCGCGAGATCGCTGAACGACGCCGAAAATGACGAGGGCTTTTCCAGCTATGAGCCTTCCTTCCTCGCGGCTGTGTGGAGGAGTGCTTGTGGATTATTTTTTTTTTCAAAGGGTGAAGGTGTTTAACGAAGAGAGGAGGAGCTGAGGGAGTTAGAGGCCGAGTGTTGTTAAGGAGTGAGCGATATGTTCTTTTTTAACACGTTCGTCATCGGGTATTTAATCTTTCTTTCGTATGGGGCCGGGTATTTAAGAAAAATGGAAATCTCATTCGAGCGGCTAAACACGGAGATGTACAACTGCTGAATGGTCTCGTGTAATGGTAGATGACACTAATTTAGATGTTCAATATTTTGAGGATGGAAGACGAATAATCCATTAAGAGTTTAGTTTGCTAAACGCCTCTAAAGAATAGAGAAGTGGAAGAATATAGTTTAATTAATATTCCTCCCTTATCCGATAGGAGATCAAACGTTTTCGTCTATAAAATAACCAACCAAAGTAGTAAACGTGGAATATTCACATTATTATTCCAGAAAGATCGATTTCAAGTTTGTCAGTAATAATACAGAAAACCCCCCGAGTTTCTCCTCAAAATCTTTTGCACATTTATCGATCGAAAACCTACTTGATTCTTCGCGCACGTGCCGATCTTGACTAATGCCCTCGCGAATCCTCGGCGCAATCACGGGCGTTTTCGCGTTAAGGGAGGTAAACCACTGGATTTTTCTCGAGATACCATCCATCGGGTAAAGTAAGGACGTCGATTCTCGGATGGTCGGTGTATCTCACGTTTCGAGCTCTCGAGCGAGCGAAGGAGATCTCGCCGCTCTCGAGGATGGGGGGTCGAAGCTTAACGATCTTCCGGGATACTAGCAGGATGGAGTGCACCGTCGGGGCTCTGATTAGAAATAAGCCGAGCCGAAATGCCGAGCATCGGCCAAAACGAGGATCCTCGCCGATTTGCGCAGCCTCTAGTTCGGAACCACTTTCCTTTTTGCAGTACATAGCGCAGGCTAACAACGTTACTCTTGTGCCAGAGAAGAGCATCGACCGCGAACGTAGAAGAGTCGGCCCTGGCGCGAGGTTTGAACATTAAGGAAGACTTTTACGATATCGACGAAAATCATAGTTGCGCAATGTTAAAATAAATTGTTTATCGCTCTCTTATTTGAATCACACGCTGTTCCTCAAACCTATGATAGGATGTATTTTGTTTCCTAAGCCGCAGCTTTGTCGCCAAGGTGAAGCCACCGTTGAGAAGCCGGCATAATGGACACTTACGTCCGGTGCATGGATAAATCATCCGATACACCGAAAGTTTCCGCTTCCAAGCGGGCCAGAAGGTCGATTAATTCGCGGAATCGAAATAAAATCAACCCCGCTCATTGGCAAGCGCTGCGGAAGCGGCGTCGAAGTGAATTGTTGTCGGCAGATGGCCGCAACCTCGCGGATATTCGGCGAGCAAGGGAGCCAAGACCTGGACCGCCTACCGCGGTCCAATTAGGAGAACTGGGACGGCTTGTCGCACAAAGCTGGTCTCGTTAAGGAAAAATATTAAGTTTTAGCGGAACTGGACCGGCGCCAGTGTTCGAGCGAGCGCATATCGCTGGTCTTCGAAGGCCCGCCACGCCCAGCCCACTACACTGGACTCCCGTATAACGCGGTTAATACGTTACGCGCCTGTATGCATTTTGGTAATAGGTAATCCTGTCGTCCTAGAATTCCACATAACGCGGTTAATACGTTACGCACCTGTACGAATTTTGGCAAAGTAGGTAAATGAGTAATACTATACCCCGTATAACGCGGTTAATACGTTAGGCGCCTGTATGCATTTTGGCAAAATAGGTAAATGAATAATACTAGAGCCCCGTATAACGCGGTTAATACGTTACACGCCTGTACGAATTTTGGCAAAATAGGTAATCGCGCGATACTAGACTTTCGAATAACGCGGTTAATACGTTACGCGCCTGTACGAATTTTGGTAATAGGTAATCCTGTCGTACTAAACTTCCATGTAACACGGTTAACACGTTACGCGCCTGTATGAGTTTTGGCAAAATAGGTAATCGCGCGATACTAGACTTCCGAATAACGCGGTTAATACGTTACGCGCCTGTACGAATTTTGGTAATAGGTAATCCTGTCGTACTAGACTTCCATGTAACACGGTTAACACGTTACGTGCCTGTATGAGTTTTGGCAAAATAGGTAATCGCGCGATACTAGACTTCCGAATAACGCGGTTAATACGTTACGCGCCTGTACGAATTTTGGTAATAGGTAATCCTGTCGTACTAGAC
>JBCFXI010000567.1:0-15732 GCA_038496175.1 Ampulex compressa | reverse complement strand
ACTTCCATGTAACACGGTTAACACGTTACGTGCCTGCATGAGTTTTGGTAAAATAGGTAATCGCGCGATACTAGACTCCCGAATAACGCGGTTAATACGTTACGCGCCTGTATGAATTCTGGCAATAGGTAATCTCGCCTACTAGACTCCCGCATAACGCGGTTATTGCGTTACGCGCCTATACGAGCCGGTGTTATAGGAAATCGTTATGCGCTATATGAATTCGCGTTATAGGGAATCGCGCAATAGGAAATCGTTACGCGCTATGCGAATTTGCGTTATGGGAAATCCTGTTGTACGAGAATTCTTCTCGCATAACGCGTGTTATCTAATGTAGGATAAATGAGTGCGAAATGATTATTACTTTGCGAGCTTTTGTTCTCGGTTTTATTAAACCGGGAAAGTGGTTTAAAAATATGGCATATATACGCGGTAGGTTGGAGAAAGAGTGGTATTAACGTACGTGAAAAATTTCTCATTTCCTTGAAATTTAACGAAAATATCATCACAAGTTATAGGAATTCAGGTTGCGCGGAAGTCCATATCCGTATTTACATTCTGTACTTCCATTCAGATACTGCACAGTGTTTCTAGTCATTGTAATGACAATTATAAATATACCATATTTTTAAATTATCGTAGAAAATAAATTTTCTTCGTTCGTAATTGATTAGTTCCTTATTTATTTATATTAAAATATAAAGTTCCAGTAGTTTGAAATCCTTCTTAAGGCAGTATATTCTAGGCCATATCGCGTTAGTGTTCGATGCCGAAATCATAAAAAAAAAAAAAAATAATCAAATAAAGCAATTTGAATATGAAATTGATTTTTGTTTTTTTTTTTTCATCACATACCCGTTACACCGTGTACCGATGCAATCCGACGATCGGCGCGGATCCGCGGAAAGCGCGTTTCGCGGGGGAGGAGAAATCACTCGATGCCAGTATGGATTCGTGGAAAATTTTAATATTTGCGCACAAAGCCGCGCTATGCCTCCTGCATCGCGGCGGCACTGCCGTACCCGGTTTTATTAAAATGCCTGTAATGGCATGCACCGTGCCGAGCTCTACGCGAAATAGCCGACCCGCGTTTTCGTCCGGAAGAATAATCCGACATAATCTTTATGCCCTTCCTCGTTTCGTGCTTTTTTTTTTTTCGTGCCGAATACGAAGCCTGCTTGACCGTGGCACGATGATGATTTTTCATACCTCGATGATGTATCATCGCTATCGCGCCAGACAATGGAGACTTTAAAGTTCTGTTAACGTGATAGAATGTAATGCTTATATGCTTATTCGTTTTCTTTCTTGTTTTTCAGAAATGTTGACATAGCTCGAGGAAGGAATTATACAGGGATTTTTAAGGATACGATAGCACAGCTGCGTTATGGACAAATTTACAAGAGATAAGTCTTCTTGTTTCATTTTTTATGACAAACGGAGAGGTACTTTGATCAAAGGATTATCGTTCAAAACGACTCTAACGATAGCTAAGAGTTATCGGCCAGGAACTCGGTGCGCATTAACCCACGCAGTTTCCCGAGTCTAGACAGAAAAGTACCTTCGAATTTTCCTACCGCGCAATTTTTCAATCGTCCGTCCCTCGTTGCGTGGGAAAGTTTCACAGGTCGTTCCTACCTTAACCTCCACGATTGTTTCGCGTAACGTTCACGTCGCTACCCTTTTCCAATGTCCAACGAGGTAGTCGTTCCCGGGGAATTTCCAACCCCCTCCTCGCATAGGTATCGCGCCGAGGAATCCAGGGGCAAACATCGAGAGTTCAACGCTGACCTCGAATCTCTATCCACCCTTTTTCCTCCTTCCTCCCTTTTTTTTTGTATTAATTTTTGGTACTGACCGTTAAGGTCGTTTTGGCTTAAGATCCACTGTTCAAGGTGGGTTCCAAACCACCGTAGCTACGATATACGTATTCAGCTACAGTATCCAGTCTACGGTATACAGTCTTCCGCGTGGAAGTCCGAGTCGCTATCCACTATCGTAGCTCCTCTTCCTCCCCTTCTTCCTTGCAACATACCTCATGCCCCCCCCACGTTTCCGCCATCGACGAGACAAGTCAGGTTTTTATCCCCCAAATTGCCCAGCCCCACCGGATGCGCATCCTGGCCCCCTCGATCTCTCCAACTCGAATGTGCATGCGAGGCCACAAAGCGCCCGGACAGGGCGCGGCAAGAAAGCAATTTCAAAGTCCAAAGGGCTTCTTTGCCCTTTATAATCCGTTTTACATTAACTTCTTTTGACGGACGCATACATAATGCCCGGTGCATTACAAGCCCGCGTAATGGCGGCCCCTGTAATCAAACGAGCAGCGGTATTTAGTATAACAGCGCCGCCTTACGGCGGCTCGCGGCGCCCGAGGAGGGCCGGGCTCTGTTTAATTTTATCGTCTGGACGCTTGCCATACCCGAACGAAATGGAACGAGAAACGGCATCGAATTAACCGCGGCGGCCTCCGCGCGTCGTAGGCGCGTCGCGCAAATTTACCGGCCACAAAAGGTACGGCGCATTCATTATCTTCGGTGCAACCGCGACAGTTCTTTTTGTCTATGCGGGCGCGGCGCATCGGGGACAAAGCTTAACGTCCGTGTAATTTATTCCTCCCGGCAGCGGCGATCATTTTTTTTCTCTCAATTGGGTCGACCAACGTCCGACGCTTTCGAGGATAGCGCTGTAGAATGGATACGCGTATCTTTGCACGCGGGGTATCGTCGATCGAGCCTTTCGATGGCAAGGTTGAGGCTTTGAATGACAGTGGGCTGTGGACAATGATATCTCCTTTCATTGGTGTGAATAGCAATGAGCGGTGGATATTAATATACTATACGAGGGTTGGAATGGGTTTTTGGTCATTCACGGATGAACTTGGTTTTTCCATGTGATATGTATACTGTAGCTCTTGGAGTTTGTAAACCCACCTTAACCCTTTGCGGCACAGGATTTCGGCTATTAGAAGAGCAGAAGTTTTATCGCGTTTTGAATGAAGCGAAATTGGTATATTTTTACTAATAACAAATTTACATAAGGTAAAGACATAGAAAAATAATAATAATTTAATTCAATTTATCGTTATAGGGTGGGACTCGAATAATCCTATCGCGCATTACGGTGTATCAAAAAGGTGGCACATTTTTAATCTCACCGTGCCCCAAAGAGTTAAATAGTAGATCCTAGACCAAATGATCTTAACAATTGGTGCTAAAAGTAAATTAAAAAAAATGAAGGAAAAGTATTGGAAACTGTTATATGACATTAAATGTACTGTACTGAGGGACAAGGAAGAGATGAATTTGTCGAGCACTCGCCAGAGCGTGTTACACGTTTTATATAAACAATGAATATTTTTTAACATCCCGTGGACGGTGTTCGATACTCTAACTTCGCGTCTACAATTGGACGTAAATCTACTTCAGTTTTTCCACAAAACAGGCACTCGCGCCAGTCTATTATAAAGGAATGGTCGGATCTCTCAGATCGGCCAAGATTTGACACGTTTACCTATTCTCCTTCTCCTTCGCCAGGAATAAAGCTCTCCTTAATTCCGCCTTTCTTCCCCTTTTCCGCGCCTCTCCCACTTGGCATCTCGCACCGGCACCGTTCCCGGAGAACACCACTCGCCTCACGGCCCCGCGGATTTAATTTCAAACGCGAATGCCCCTTTTTTATCCTTCGTTAAAGAAGAAATCCTCCAAAGAGCCGTTTAATTCCTTCCAACCCAATTCAGGGCGGCAGCCCCCGAAGAATCGGCCTAACGAAGTTGCCGCTCTCCGCTCGCGAAACGCCATCGGCGCCCAAAGCCTGCGTCCGCCCCTGCGCCTTCGCGACAACCGAGTCTCGCTTTAAATTCCAGGAACATTCGCCCATCGACGGCGCCGCCAGAGATTTCTATTTATCATTATGCCCCGTCGTTAAACCCCCACGAGTTTCCTTCCTCGCTTCATTGCCGCTCGCCTCTCGGCGAGAATATCAGCGTCGCCTTTGGCCCGTCGCACCGGGAAATATAATAAATGAGTTCCATCCAGCCGCTCCTGGGTCATTCGCAGCCCCCATTCGTTTTCGTCTATTGCTCTTCCCTCCCCGTTTCCACGCTGTTTCGCTCCTTGTCCTCCGGCACCGCGGTTCGTGGAGGAGAGAGGGCCTTTGATCGCCAGGGAGTGCGAATTGTCTTTGATATTTTTGGTACGAATGTATTGTGGGATTGCTATCTTAATGGCTGTTATCGATAGGCGTGTAGTGTGAATAGACGAGTGGATGCGTAATTGAGAACGAATGTGTGTGTGTTTGTTTGTTTATTTGTTTGTTTGTGTTTATGTTTGTGCTTGTGTTTGTGCGTGAGTAGAGCCGAGATGCGTTTAAAAGGACGAAGGAAGTAGTGGTGAAGAGCGCGCTTTGAGAGTCGGCATGTATGAAATAAAGTATGGCCTTGAGGATATTTAGTCCATCGCGAACCCTGATTTTTATAATATGTATATAAGTGTGACTCTCAGTGGCCGAAAGTATAGAGCTTTTTTAACGCTGCACCGCGTTTTAAAGGTGTTACTGTTGATACATCTTCTCGATTAATCGTGCCAGTATCAGGGACAGTGATGATCATATTGCAATGCTATATACTGTCACATATTTCGTCTTAGGGAATACAAATTGAATCGGCGTTTTCTGACTGTCACGAGTGCGAAAGCGAATCTCTTAAAATACCAGCCGCGTGCGAGGGAATTCTATTCCTACCCGTTATACTTCCACAGATGCGCACTGATGAATGTAGGAAAATTTCAGCGAAATAGAATTTATCGGGCAAACGCAGCGGTACACATTTATCGGCTCTCCAATCAAGCGGTTGACTTGAGGGTGCATCGATCGAATATAATCTGTATTCGTGCCGAAAAGGTTAACGCTCGTTCTGCCTTGGCGGCGAGCGAATTTTCGCCACGGTCAGGAGACGAAAAAAGAGGCACAAAGGCGTCGCATTTATCGTCGTGTTCGCATTTTTCAGGGCGTTGCGTCGCCCCTATCTCGGGACATTTTCCAAAGGCTCTCGACTCTCGATCTTGTCTCGTCCACCTCGCGCCAAAATCGAGCATTCCTTATCCCAACGTACCTTCCATGCGATACTCCCTCCCTTATCCTCCGCAAAAAGTCGGTATCCAGAAACTAAGGGATAACTTTGCCATAGCTGTACTTTCGAAATAGCTGCATCACCGTTATTCGCTTTTTTGTACTCGTCACTTCGATATTCCATCGATAAATCGTTACCGGAATGCACGTGTCTCGAATAAGCTAATCCGTCTTATTGAAAAAGCACTATTCTTCCCTTTCGCGGAATCCATCGATCCGCTGCGCTCAAGCTTGTTTTTCTGTATTTGGCTGATGTGTACATTCCGTTCCGAGAACTAGTTAGATCGTTCGTTAAATTCAATAACACCTCGTTTAATATGAATCATCAAGCTTGTTTTTGTCTATTTGTCAGATGTTTGCATTCCGTTCCGAGAAATAGAGAGATCGTTCGTTAAATTCAATAAGACCTCGTTTAATACGAATCATCAAGCTTGTTTTTGTCTATTTGTCCGATGTTTGCATTCCGTTCCAAGAAATAGATCGTTCGTTAAATTCAATAACACCTCGTTTAATATGGATCGTTCTAAGTTGCTTGAAAATCATTGAATTTACAATAACGCAACGTTTTCTAAAGAAGCGATAGATAACTAGAGATACTACTTAAAATCCTAGCCATAATGTGCGAATAAAACTCCTAAAGTGAAAAAGGGAATTAACGAAAATACCTTTACGGAGGCTTTGAAGAACTTATTTGATTATCCTTAAACAGCTTACGATTATATAAATATTCCTACAGAAGCTGGACCAGAAACGATTTACAAATCCAATTCCTTATTCTGATTATTATCGTATTTACGTAGCTCTGCACCTCGATGGGTTAAAGAACGAATCGACGGAAGGACATGGACGGATCCACGTTGGCTTTAAGCCGTATTTTATTTCAAGGAAGGACGAAGCACACAGGGCTACCGAGGACACGTAAGGATAACCCGCAGGCGGTCGCATTGGCGTATTTCATTCGTTATCGCGATCCTGCGGTTGGTCCGGCTTTAATTCAAATAAAAATGCTACGCCAAAGGAAACGGCCCGAGGCAAAGGTGCGAGATGAAGGGCTGGAAATCTTTGCCAAAGGAGTGTAACGCGGAAGCCAGACTCGATGCGATTTTACGGAAGGAAATCCTTTTAAACGAATTCCATTTTCGTTAAAAACACCGAATCCCCGACTGCCTTGCGAATTGCGATGGCTTCCATTAAGGAAACGCTTCAAAGGAATTACCAAATTATATTTTTCACCAATTCGTGGTTGTGTAGTTTTATTATCGTGGAAAACGTTTGTTTGAGAATTATAAGTTACAATTACTTATAATTCGTGACTCTGACATCTAGTACTCCATGTACAAGACTCGTTACGTTGTAAAATAGGGAATATTTAAAAAAATTGAGGTGTGTTATATCAGACAGCGGTTCCACGTGCGATTACAACTAACAGAGCCATAAAACACATCCGGAATATTTCGCCCTGATTTATCTATATGGTTATTTCTTTAACACGCATTCATATATCGACTTCGCCATTACCGTAACGGTAAAACAAACATAAAACGACATAAAACCTTATCGTAACATAAAAAACCTTAAAAAGAGTTATGCGCGGAGCGTTCCGTATAAACCCAGCGATCGGTCGTAAAACAATATTTCTCGCGCCGCTGAATCAAGAAAAAACAAATGTATACGCAACCCAGAAATTTGACAATAAAAATCATTTTTATTTCCGCGATCGTTGTCGATCGAAATTTATAACGCTCGCTCGTAACACAGCCGGGCGGCATTAAAGCGATTATCAGGAGCCAATCGAGGTGATCCGCGGGAACGATAGAAATCTAGTTCGTAATTTGTTTTTTTTTTTGTGCGCAACTTATACGCACGCTCGTTGCAATGAAATAAATCAAGGAAAGTACTTCATCGATATTGACCGCGGTAATCTAACTCTTTTCTGGCCCATAACGGGCCATCGTCCTATCGACTTACGTAATTTGTCACGGTGACGCGAAGCGGATTTCACGGCGACTTTTGCAATTTATCATTGCCGCCGAGAAGCGGCGCTTGATGGCTCCACCAATTTGTATCGCAAAATATGAAATTAAAGATAAGGCATGATTGAAATAAATGACCCGATATAGCGAGCAACTTCTGGGTGCACCTCTAAGATATTACATAGCAATAAATAGTCGATGACGGGCGGAGATCGTTATTTCGCCAATCAGTCCTCGAGAATCTTCCATGTCGTATGTATACCCTCCGCTATTTACAATCCACCATAAAAGAACAAATGATAGACTTCACAAATATAGCAGCCGGTACCAAAATTCGGCTTAGCAATTCTGAATGTAATTTAACTCATTCTACTACAATCTCACTACTTACAACGATAAGAATGAAAATAGACTGCGGAGAAAAAACTCAGTAACCAAATCCAAGGAACTCGATGACTTTTGGATTATCTGCTTCCTCGAGGCGCTCATCGAAACGCTTCCGCTTCGTATTTCAGCAATTCACCCGATCGCATCCCTCGCCTTTGTCCTCCAAAAATTACTCGGTTAAGGGATCAAACAAACCGACTAACCAATTGCAGCTGAGCAAATGAGCGAGGCCGATGTCTGTGCGCCGATACGCCAGGCGTATCCGCAGGTACACGTAAGCGGAAGGTGCATCAAACATTCATTCGATCGTCAGCACGAAATGGAGTCCCCGCTTTCTTCCCCTTAGGACGCGCCGCGCCGTTTACCGAGCCATGCCTCGACTATTTTCGCATCCTGGAAATTCCCCCGGATTCCGAAAACACCTCCGTGGCGTCGATCGATGGCGCGATCTCCATCGAGACGTTCCTACCGAATTCTTGGCCGCCCTTGGATCGCGTTTCCACGCCGAGGGCCGCCTCTCCCTCGCCACAGACGCTCACCTTGTACCGCAATTTTACAACTTATACTGCAATTTGGGTCCGTCTAACCGGTGGAACTGCCCAGGATATTCGAAGGAGCTGGAATTTTTACGATGCGGACGAGCATCGGATAGAATGGACGCTTGGAATATTTGTCTCTGTTTGTACTGTTGGATTAAAGTAAGAGCGATGGGTATGAAATAGAGAAAGCTATTATTGCGGTATTCGAACCGCATTTTGTGTAGTTTTAATCATTGGAGAGTGTTATAGTGTGGTAAGGACGGGATAGTTGTTGGAATGTCCTTTTCATTTGTAAGGAGTGGACAGTACTTGCTTGAAATTTTTAACGCGAGAGGTATCGGCGATTTTAAAGAAACGATGGTTGTATATTGGGCATGAGAAAGTTTAGGGGATTCGATATTCGTGGCGTTTGGGCGCGATTTTTAGTTTCTTCGAAGCGTATAAAGGTGAGTTGGCGCGATACGGTCTAATTTATGGGCCGGTCTTGGTTGAGTTTTGCTTGGATCCAGAAAGAAGGAGCGCGTACGCGCACATTGCTCGCCAGTGGTAAGTATTATAGTTACTCTTATTACACAGGTAATCGCCGCCGCCCTTCTTCCCGGGAAAGTTCTAAATTATTGCGGCCCACCGAAATTCCAGGACACGTAAAGTTACGTAAGTCGAGAATTCTCCGTCCTTTGTAACACATCTCTACAAACTCAAAGCAGTATATCGCGACACGAGTGATTAAAATCCCGTACAAGTAGCTGCGACCTACTTTCGAGACAAATTTCGTTACACCTCCTCGCCGGATAATCCGACACCTATTAAATAATGACGATACGAAGGTCGATCTTACATTCCAAACGCAAAAATTTCCCATTCGTCGAGCGTAACGCAAAAATTTCGGATGGCGAGTAAATTAAAGGAAAATTCTTCGGGAAAAATAAAATGTCCGCCTCGATCTCCCACTCTGCACGGCCATTCCATTATTGTCCATTCCAATATTCCATTCTTTGGCCCGCTGGATTTTTATTCGGCGTACATTTGTTCCGGCGTGGTTTCGGGCTTTATTAAATCTTCCACCGACAGTGCCAGCACCGATTTCGCCCGTATATTCGCGCGGACGGTAATCTTGTCGGTGTAAACGAACGACGAGCCTCGCGGAGGTGTCCTCGTGTAAATTCGTCGACAGTTTTTTACGGTCGCATCCGCGAGTTTCGCGCGTTCATCCCTGTTTGGTCCTATCGATGGAGGTATAGGGGGTAAATAAAAAATACCGGCACAATTTTTGGAAACGGGTTCCTCCCACGGAAACGAGGAAAAAATGTATAAACACGCAAAATGTAAGGAATACCTGGTTTACGGGTTATTCGAAAACAAAGTGTCCACTGGACATGCATTTACTATGTCACGATGTTAAATTACGGGCAATGTTCGAAATGTTCTCCATCCGCTTCTACGGATCCATGGACATTTCGAAGAATGAACCGTCTCATCCTTTGAATGGCGCCAATAATGTACAGAATGGTTTCGCAGGATTCTACAACGTATCGATGTTCATACTGTTCCAAGAATGTTTCATGCATCCGTAGAAAAAGACGCAGAATTTCAGCGTTTCTTACAAGTCGATAATGCGCCATTCTCAGTGCATTACGTACGACAAATTGTATTCGAATGACTCGTAAATCAGGTATTTGCAGATATTTTATGTTTATACAACGTATATATCCTTCTTTCGTTGCGAAGAGTCCAGAGTTTATCCCAATATCTTCCATTCACCTTCTATATACATTTTCATCGAATCCCAATGCCCTATCAATTAACAGTGCGCCATTGTGAATTTATTCAATCAGGCGCCTTGGATTTGAAGAAAACTCATAGTCCACGTATTTCCAGGCGTACATTTACACACTATATATACCTACTTCTTCCGCTGCGAGGAGTCCCAGAGTTTATCCCAATATCTTCGATTCAGCCCTTATATACATTTTCAGCGAGTCTCAATCCCGATGCTTCGAGTATCGCTTTTCTCAGCGATTTAGCCCCAGCGAATGGCGGCGTCGGCACCTGGATAGGGATTCGAGTGCACACCGGTGCATACAACGAGCAAAAGTAATGCCAAGTCGCGCTGAATGAGCTCGCAGCTGACTCCTCGCTCTCTCCTGAATTCACGCCGTCCCGGGCTTCCTTCTTTTTCCGAATCGCGTCGCGGGACGTGGATAAACTTAACGATAAGAACACCTGTGCGCATCCGCGCATCCTGCCTCCCATTCCTCGGGAATTCTCTTTGGGAAACGTTACTCACGTTTTACCCTTACGTATTTTTACGATTTTCATGACGACGCCGGAATACGACGGAAGCCCACGACGTGCCTTGTGTCTCGCCAGGTTATTCGAGCGGTTTTCAGATTATCTCATCGCGTTCAGCGTAATGATCGTGATACGCCATTTATCGCGGCCTCAGCGAGCGTATAATCGAAGGTGGGGTGGAATTTTGGTGAAGTGGCAAACGGATGAACGTGTAAGTACATGAATAGTGGAGTAATAAGTAGGATTATAATCGAAAGTAATTGATTTGGTAATAATGGGATAGATACGTGATTTGTGCGAAGAGTTAAATGGTTGGCTCGAAACAATATCGAGGATTTTACGACTTTGGTGAAGGTTTTGTAAACGTCGGAAACCGACTTCGTCGATCGTTTTGCAGACTGTAGGAAAAAAGCCAAACTTGAGAATTATCAAGTATGATGATGATGATGATGATGATGAGATGAGCGAATTTAGTTTAAGGTGTGTTCGAGATTTCAAACGTAAGCAGTGCAATTCTCTTTAACTTTCGAGTCTCGTTCGTTTTGCGCTCCATTGGTCGGAGCATAGAGTCCCGAATTCTTCCAGGGGCCCAGGCCGTGCTCTCACGGTGCTTGCGGACCTCCGCGGTTTTGGGAGGTCATGTTCAGGGGAGCGGCGTCGCAGGGTTGGCTCAGTCGCGCCTGACCAAGCGTGCGCTTCGCCTGGTTTACCGCTCTCAGCCGTGGCCTCCTTCGGTCGCCGTCGGACCCGCTCGCGCTCGTGAGAGCTACTGGTCCTCTTGGTAAGAATTCGTCGCGTCGCGATTTTCTCCTTTCGTCTCTTTATTCACTTCATTTTCATCGTTTTGTCACTGCTTACAGGTTTGAAAGCTGTGTGAACGACGGAATGGATCGAATGCTTAGCGTAGTCTTGTAAGGCTGAGTATGGAGGGATGGGAATGGAGGAATGCGTGTGTTTAGTTTGGTTAAGGAATGGAGGGATGCGTGAGGGGTCTCTAGTCGCGGCAACCTCCACGTGGTGAGACCCGGGCAATCGGTATTCCTCGCGATCGGAGTATATTCTCGAGATCGCGAGGGATGGCGAGCTGATAGCCGCGAAACTTTGTAAAATTTACTTGTACGTATTTGTTAAGTACGAACATTGTTTTGAAAGATTGTAGAATTTATTTCAACATATCTGTTAAGTACAAACATTGTTTTGAAACTCTGTACAATTTACTTGGAGATATTTATAAGTACGAATTCCTCTCCGTGAATTCGCTGCAAGTCAGGATCACAATATTATGATCTCGTGGCAATGAATGTTAATACGGTTTACGGGCTATTGGCGATAAAGTAGCTTGTCAAAGTTTTGATGAGTACAATTTTTCAAAATACCTTTTGGAAAACGTTTCTCGGCCCTTTTTAGTTATGTATTAATGAAATTATCATAACACGCCCAACGTACTCTCGAAATCCCCTACGCGTAACTTCTATGCTTTGCGCTTCGCTCGACTGTTCTGTATGTTCAGGGATAATTGCGCGTGATTGTATAATACCTTCTCACATATGAAAATGTAGACCTTTGACTCTTAGAATAACCGAATGCTTTGTCCGTGCAATTGATGTACAATGCGCAGATTAATCTGCCGGTACTATTAATCGCGTAGTGTCCTTTCAACGACCAGGGCAAATTATGAATGTTTTGTATAATACGTTCTGTTACAAAGGCGTCCTTGATTTGCATTTGATGTTAATTCACAAATGAATATCAATAACGTAGGCAAAATGGAATTTACTGACCGAAAATCCATATCTGCTTTGTAATAAATTTATCGAGCATGAATTGCGTACTAGCGACTAGGCGAGCTCGACAATCGTCGATTATAATCGATACCATAGAATCGATACACTACTCAACGACCATCCAATTTGGCCTACATAATATCGGTGCCAAGCCATTATTTCGCGTGAATATTGTAAAAAACGTGGCGTACAAACAAAAACACTTAATATTTTAAATGGGATTTGATGTAACCATCGTTTCAACGAGCACGCGATTGCGAAATAAAATTTGTAGAATATCTCATGCTGCCTTGATTTAATGTTTTTCTTTTGTTCTTCTGTTTATCAATGTATCAATTTTATCACAGTGCCGCGATGTATGATATCGGTTTTTCAATCCCGATAAGATCTTGAAAAACACAAATAACTCGATGCAAGCGATGACGGTGTCACCGCAAAAACTCTCGTAGAAATATCGTAATTTTACTAAAATAATGGATACAGAGGGGGTAATCGAATTTTCAAAATTCGATCGTAAACTGCGTTCTCGCACGAAAAGTCTTATCAACGACGAACCGCGACCGAGTATTTTGCCAAAATCATGTCTATGCGAATATCGAGTCTCGATCGCGTAATTTGGCGTGACGGTTAACGCGTTAAACGTGTCTTGCAAAAAATGTCGATGCAAACGTCACGAAGGGACATGCAATTCCTGATGCTGCCGTGCGAATGGCGGCTGAGTAGATTAGCAGGTTCGTGTACGCTTTGCGTCAGTCACGCACGGCTGGTCTAGCAAAACACGCCTTTCCAATATGGAAAACCGGTCTTCCACCAACGCGTTGACGTACGATATAAATGGAAGGTAACGTCGTTTAGTTAACACTCGACCAACAAGATGCGTAGATTCGCGTTTGCACGCGAGCGTTATACTCCATAGGGCGAGGATCAACATTTCTATCTCGTTCACCAACACCCTCGCGGGCCAGAGGATATCCGGCGGAATAAAAGCACACGGCAGCTTCTAATCTGTATCTTTCGAGCTTGTAAGAGGGTTTTTATCGGGCCACGATGTAGCGAGATATCAGTGCTAAGTTCTTAACTCGTTAACCGGCAAGAACTGGCGAATTCGTCCTTCACAACTCGAATTGCTGGGAAAAACGGGCGGACTTTTTAGCGACGGTCCAATAATCGCCCTCGCGAAGTACGTTTTTATCCGACCGTTTATTAGATTCTGGCTTACAAACGACCTGGTTGCCGAGTTAAATGGAAAAGGCCGATTGTAGCAGGCTAATACGGTAACGATGCGTGCAACATGCGCGCGTAAACGAGTGCAAAATAATCGAGGCAAATTATCGTCGCGAGTAATGAGCAATGCTCGAGAGAGAGAGAGAGAGAGAGAGGGGGGGGGGGGTAAGGGACAAAGCGCGTTCGAAATACGTCTTTCGCAGCATGGCGATACGCGCCTGCACCATAAATATGCTTATTAACTTAGTTACGAATAACACTCCCTTCGCATGGACCACCGGAGATTTCATTCGAGACACCACCTGGGGCGTACATTTTTTAAATTACGGACGTTTGTTGTCCCACTCTTCCATTATGCGCCTCCCTCCGCGTCGGCTGGCCCTCATTTTTAATTTTCTCCCGTTTTGAAATATCAAACGAGGGTGCCGTTAGCGCCGGCAAGCGAATGCCAAACAATTCGACATCGCGCGTGCAAGATAGTTTTGGCCTCGATGTAAAAGCGCCGGGGGGACGCTACGCGCGATTCTTGTCGGCCATGAAATTAAAGTCTCGCAAAAGCTATTACAAAATAACGACACGGGGATGGATCGAGCGAGCCATTTGGTACGATCCATCGAACGTACCTGGTATACTCGTGGAAATCAATTTTTCCGCGTTATTCGTCCTTTTAGTCCTTTCGTGTACGGACTAAATAACAAAATATCGCGACAGGACGGACCTCGAAAAATCGACGCGCAGAAGAGCCTCGCTAAATATCAACAATTCCACAAATACCGACTTAAAGGAAACCAGGTAATAACCCAACAAAACACACATTGAGCATTTAAAGGCGCTCGTATAAATCGCCCAATAAACGTGAAAAAAAAATATTACCATTTATCGGAACATCTAATCATGATCAACAAACGATCACCTTGCAAACCCAAACTATCATACACATCCAGTAGGAAAATTAAATCGATCGATCCACGAGTAGCAAGAGCGAGAAAGCGGAGCCAGGCGCATCGAGCTGCTCGCGAATGTCGGGTAAAAATTCCAAGGAAACAATCAGGAAGATAAGGGGCGAGGAAAGCTGGAGGCACGTGCCCGTTGTTTAAGTTTCCAAAGGGGGACATCTCGGTCGATTCGAAGGGGCTGCACGTATGGGCCGAAAGATCGTAGGTTCAAAAAGGAGGGCGCCAAAAGTTCCGCCGCGGAGGCATCTCGGCTACGTTTGCCAGCTAGTTACCGCTGCAACTGCGAAATCAAAACTATCGATGAAACTCCAGGGGCGGCCGAGAGTTGGCAGGGGGGAAGCGGGAAAGTTGCCTGCCGGAATTCGCATGGCGTAGACGTCGAACACTCGCTGTCGGGCGGGGCCTTTGATTGGCCGCGTATATCTGCTGGTTCGCACCTTTGTGCGACCGCGTTTCCTCCCGCGCTGACACGCGAGCTTGAGGCGCATTGTTGTTGGCCCTCTAAACGAAGCTTGCCACGAAAATACGGGAAGGAAAGGATCGCGCGGCTCGTCCCAGTTTCGTTGCTTTACTTTCTCAGGATTAGTGGAGGTAAAGCTAGACGGATCCTGTGTTAGACGCGTGGACATTCGGTGAACGTTGGAGGTGGTGTACGTGGTATCCGATAAAAACGATTTGTTGGCACAGAATTAAAAACAACGATTGGAGTGTTTATTTCGAAAGTGCTGTAAGTAGATTTTGAGAAAAAATGAGAGGTCGCATAATTTGTGAATAATTTAGCGTTAACCCCTTCCAATCCATTGTATCCATTGCACGTTCTCTATGTAACCGTGCAATGTCTAGGATTATCGAACACACCAGGGTTCGAAGCAAGATTGATCGAGAAACGAACAAACCAACGCGTAGTTTATTAACTAAAAGTAAAATAAAAAATAAATGAAATAAAAAAAGGATTAACCTACAGTTTCGTTTGACGTTTCTGATCTATTTCTATGCTATTCGCCAAGCCTTCTATGGAAATGAATACTGCTTTATCTATTCCATTGGTGTATTTTATTTAATAAAATCTAGCAAATATTTTTATCCGATTAACAACGACCGAAGTTGAGCTCGACATCGTCTTAGATACGCGTGTATAAAAATGTCGGAGGAGCAGAACCGCTTGTGAGATAGAGATTAAGCTACCGCGTCTTCTACACGTGGACGAGTCAAAGTCATCCATATCCTCCACGCTACGTATTACGTGCCTCGACAGCTCGGCCAAATGATTGCCACGGATGTTCCGTGTTTATGGTCGCGGATTTCCGCGGGCGCTTTATGAGAAAAAATACAGCAAAGCCTCGCCCTTCGAAATGAAGCCGTAACAATTTCGGGGAAAATCGCCGGCTCAAGGATTTTCCTTTACACGCGCCAGTAAATCCTCCTCTCTCTCTCTCTCTCTCTCTCTATA